>VZTX01015208.1:99725-399867 GCA_013400915.1 Pardalotus punctatus
GGCGGGAAGAGGCGGAACTGCCCCTCACGGCTGCTGGCGCCTCTCCCCGCTCTGCGCCGGGGGCGCGGCGGGGCGGAAGGACAGCGCTTGGGGCAAGTGTCGCCACGGCCGGGCTGGGGCCGGACAGGCTCCGGGATTCCAGCACTCTCCTCGCTTGCCCGGGGCGGCGGTGCCCGGCGGGGCGCGGTGACTCGCGGGCGGCAGCGGCCGCAGCGCCGGCCGGGCCAGGGACCTCTACCCCCTGGTGACTCACGGGCTGCTCTTGTAACCAGCGAGGAATAAAACGCCCGTGCAAAAAAAAGTTTTCCCTACGGGCTGTCGTGGTGCTGGTGCCCTCTATGTGAAGTGCTGAAGTCCATCTGCCTTTGAGCTTTTCAAAGCTTTAAGAAGTCCCAGAGATTCTGAGAGTAGGAACAGTGAAGACAAACATAAAAACAATGGCACGATGAATTTAAAGATCTGCTGGCATGAAGGACAGTGTGATACTAAGAGTCCTGAGCGACTCTTAACTGTTGGGAGAGGAGGCAGTTCAGTCCTTTTTTATTGTTCTTACTGATAGGGATGCCATGTGCGTGCTTGGAAACATTGCTGTGATGGAACGCGACAAAACCCCGTCCCTGCGTCCGCGGCCCACCCACGGCAAGGAAGTTGCTGGGGTGTGTGGTGACATCCCAGAAGGAAGTCCAGGGCGCTCCGGGGCTTGTTACTGTGCAGCGTCCACAACCCGTGTCTCGAAACCTGCTGCGATGGGTGGAGTTGAGTTGTGCAAAATGAACTCTCTACTTTTTCCCACTGTTTTTTTCTCAAACTATTTAAAAAGCCTTTTGCAGAATTCCATCGCACTAATTTGCCCCACCTCCGTTAGTGCAAATAACCCTTCTTTGCTTTGTCATGCATGTAGATGAGGACATCTAAATAGGCAATTTAAGATAAATATTGACTTAGCCTTCTTAATCTTCTGAGGTTCTAGTGGGGCATGCTGAAAACATCTTGCACCTCACTGAGAGCATTTACACGGTCATTCAGCACACACTGACGCTACCTATTCAGTTTGCCACCTCTGACTTCTCCAGGGTACTGCTTTGCAGACAAGCTTCGTGCTTTTCTGACGCTCTAAATCGAGACTGAAAGCTGATAAAGCTTCAAGAAGAGACACCAAAAATGAGAGGAGGAGGAGGAGGAAAAGCTCTTACTTTGGCAGCACTGTCATAATAAGAAAGAGCAGAAAAATGATCGTCCCTGTTACTTTGTGGGATGGAATGACAGTGATGTACATTGGGAATTAAATTCTTACACCAAATAGGTGAAGCAGAGAGATGTTGTAATGTTGAGGAAAAGTCTAATTGGGAAAAGTGCTTAATACAAGATTTTGTTTATTTATTAAGTGGGAAATTTTGGAATAAATTAATATACAGTGCTTTTTATATATGTAGTTGATAGATACAGTTTTCCTACAGAGTTGATAGCATGGTAGTTAATGAAGCATGTTTACTGATATCCCCACTTCTTTTTTCATCTTTGGGTTCCTTTCATTCATTATTTTGACTATGTGTCTTCAGAACAGTCCAGGCAGTTAAAATATTTATTCTCATAAACTTTAAATGAATGGGCTGTAGCTGTAATTTCAAGACACTAAAATGAAAAAAGTCCCAGTTATTATTGCCGTCATTTAGCTCTTTATGTCTCGATGTTATGCACAACATCAGATTGCATACACCCCATCCAGTGCAAGTGCTGTTGTGATTATTTCATTTTTTCCCCTCATTACTGTTCAGTGTTACCACCTCTGCTGTTTGCCACTAAAATCTGGTTGAAAGAAATCTGTTCCTCTAGCTCTGGAAGGGAAGGTTGGGGTGCTTGTGTGGGGCTGAGGCAAGCAGGTCTTGCTGGCTTGTTGCCTTAATGCTTGGTGTGGTCTCTGCAGCTTGTTTCATACAATGTTAGGTGATGGGAATCAGTTGCCCATGCACCTTTTGGGGCCTTGACTGGAATTTCCACTTGTAAAGCTGGAGGTGGTACTAGAGTGGCCACACAAGGTACATGCACTTGTTCATCACATACTGCGAGATATTCAGGTGTTGATGGGCAAGTGTGTGAATGCAGTGTGTTTGTGTGCTGTGTTTTTTGACTAATAAATACAGTGCTGTGGGGATAAATGAGCTGTTATTCTGTTATTGTTATTTTGCTGTACTTTTTTTCAGGATTACAGCAGGGATTGTTGTCCTAAAGAGCTGTATCCTTAATCATTAGCTTCTTGGCTCCATTTT
This sequence comes from Pardalotus punctatus, assembly GCA_013400915.1. Lineage (NCBI taxonomy): Eukaryota > Metazoa > Chordata > Aves > Passeriformes > Pardalotidae > Pardalotus > Pardalotus punctatus. The sequence continues at coordinate 101,993 of VZTX01015208.1, forward strand.
TAAACAAGATCCACAACTCTTCCTATGGCTGTCATTAGCTGCTTTGCATTCCAAGTGATGCATATACAAATTCTTTATTTTGTAAAATTGAGGATTTTGTTATGTTGGTCTTTCTGTATTTAAAGTGGTTAGTGTGAGACAGACTCTAGATGCCTGGGATGTCTTGGGATTGCTTCTTTGACAAGAATATGTTAGAAATCCAGACAGCAGACTATGTGCAAAAGAGAAAAGGGCTTAGCAGCATAGGCAGTTTTTCAAACTAAGTGAGCATATTATATTATATTCTTTGGACAAACATTCTTATTACACATAATTTTGTTCCAAAAAGGCTGCAGTTCATTTTGCTAGAGTCCCAGATCTGTAATTCTGCAGCTATTTTGCATGTGGTAAAACGTAAAGGTTGCCAGCTCTTTTGCTTCCTCTTCACTTGCAAGTTTTAACTCCTGCAGCTCGTACTGAAATAAATGCCCTGCTTGCGCTGCTCTGCCTGATCTCCCCTCACCATATCTCAATGGAGGATACATTTGTTAACATAAAATCAAAGCTTTAAAGTGCTGGAGCATTTTTTTTCAGTTCATAAATCTTCTAAGCCAGGAAACATTGAAGGAACTGGATTTATTTTTTAAATTTCTTTTTCACATGGTCCTTGTTAGTTTCTCTATAGTGCTGAATCCTGCTGATCTAAAACTGTGTTTCTTTTTATGGCCATTCATGTAAGTGAGATTTCTAGTTTAGTCTGTACTATGGAGATCTCTACCAGCATGCCTACATTGCTTAGGATGGGTGGCAGCAGTGGAAAATTAAGAAGTCTGGGTTACATGGTTTTCGCTTGAAACCAGGTTTCTTTGCAGTCGCACAGCCCTGTGTCTTGCTAAAACTTTCAACCCTGTGTGAAGGTGCTGGAATACTGACATCTTCTCTGCAAAGGGCAGGGCTTGCTTTGAAGAAGTATTAGTGAGGGAAATAAATTGGGAAAACTTGAATTGTTTTCAAAACGTGAGTTTATTTAGCATCATTAATTCAGAATGCATTCCATTGCAATGTGCAAAATTCTCTTAAAACTGTGCCCTTAGAATACATTGGCAAGGGGAAAGATTATGTGTAGGCTGGCAAGAGCAAATTGCAAAGGCTTCTGTGAAAAACATTATGGGTTTATTTTCTTCCTTGATTGGGATATCGCATGTGCTTGTTGCTGAGGGGAATTTCTTCCTAGCTGCAAACTGGAGCCAGTAGGAGAGTCATTTGGTTTATCTGCGGAAAGCAGGGTAGTGAGTGTTTTGGGGCTTTTTTTTTTTTTGTCAGTTCCCAATGCCATCCATATCTGTCAAAAATGTTTCTTTCGGTGCTTTCAGCTGGTAAGTTTTTGATTACCCTGTTACTCACACTGGCTTGAACTGTTTTCTGTCCTTCCTGTTAGTTTTTATAGCAGTTCGTACTCTCAAATTACATAATTCTCCCAGCATTACACCTACCCAGTTTGTCCTTCATTTTTACACAGTCTTGTAAGCAAGGATCTAAATGTGTCTTAATAGCCATGGATAATTCCATGGATGTTTTCAATTTTTCCTCTTTCTCTTTTGCGCATGATCTGTTGCCGGGGTTTCTAAGATACTCTGACAGTATGACAGCAACCCCAGGACATCCCAAGGAACTACAGAGAAGCAGATTGTCATTGAGTGTCTTAAGCAGCCCAATATTTCACATAAATGTGGTTTAAGTCCATGCTTTGTATTTTCAGCCCACTCAAGTCCTTTGGAAATTGATATCTAATTGGAGCCAAGAACTGGGAGTAATTTGTGGCTGCTGGGCGTGTTTTCCCTTGTCTTTCCTCCACTTTGAAAGCCTTGCACAACAAAAGTTAGCTTGTTGATCCAAGTCTTGTTTTCTAAACAGAAACCTCCTGCTTATACTGGCATATGTCAACAAAAATATACAAACTGCTAAACTGCTTACGGAAGTACTGTTCACTCTTTCAGATACTAATTTCTAAACACCTTTAAAAACCCTATTTAGAAGATCTCTGGTGCTTCTGCTGCAAAAAAATGTTCCTGTGTCAGCAAGTTCATTTATTTGACTTTGATACTGTGTCTGTGCCAGAATAACAGGTTGGCATTGGGAATGGCTGCTAGTCATTTGCTGTTGTCTCTTCACATCTGGCAGCTGGGAGATGGCTATGTTTTCCCTGATAAATATCCTTTTGGGGAGAGATGTGATATATAGCACAAAAATTCATCTTTTTTTGTACTTTTGCAGACACTCTAACGTGCTGCTTTTCTGTGTGTTGTTTTTTCAGTACAGATGCTGTAGTAACTTACTGGACTGTGAGATGCTCTTGTCTGTGTGTGTACAATTACCTGCAAGACACTCATTCCCTTAGAGGTTTAGGAAATTTCTAATAACCAGCCTCACTCAGGATTTGAAACATGCATCAACAGTGAGACTTCACTGAATTCTTGGTGCTGTTTTCCAGTGGGACAATGGAAAGAAAAGTAGCTGATTGAGATATGTAGATGAAGTCAGGTTGTCTTGCGTAGTGTGTTAGGATGCTTCCTGCCTGCTCTGAGTGTCAGCAGATGCGTGTCTTTGGTGGTTGTGTGAATATAGCAATTCCTAAGGAAAGGAAATGAAAACCAGCTCCTGCAAGGCTGCAAAACGTGCAGTCATTCTCTGCAGGACCACAAGCTTAAGGAAGTTGGAGCTTTTGTGTGCTAGGTTGAGGCTGTGGGGTACTGCAGGAAATGTAAAGAAAACTGAAATGCTGGTCTAACATTATGTCTATAGCAGAATCTCTGTAGTATTTTAAAAAATTTGTCCAAGAGCTTTCTAATATGTGGTATAGGAGTAATAGGTACTGTGCTTCCCAAAGTTTGGGAAGTACATTACTCCAAATATATTCAACAGGTTTATTGTAAAGGAAAATAAAAATTTATATAACTTACTGTTGATAGTGACTTTTTTTTGAAATAGAATTTAGAATGGGGATAGGAATAGTCCTATCATAAGGTGATACCTGTATTGGGTACTCCATGATTAATAAGGTAGATGACAGAAAATTATGATGTGATGTCATTTGCAGTGGATGCTATGGTCATACAAACAATGCTGTAACTGTAATTTTTTTGTTGCTTATGAGCTGAAGCTAAGTCTGGCACTGTTCCTTCTAGCATTCTTAGCAAGGCCTTTACTCACAGTCTTTATGTACCTGCAAAAAAATAATATTAAACCTCTAGAGGATGTCTGAGAAAATTGCTTTGAAGTGTCTTAGATGCTCTGAAGATTTACTGCAAATCACTGAAGTGCTGAGCACTTAAGACTGTTGACAAACCTTGTTTTAAGAATATGAGTCTCCTCTGGTATTTTTTCTTTTTATATTTTTATGTTTGAAAGTTTATAGGGCAAAAATGTAGACCTATCCTAGAGTTTATAATATCTTAATTTCTGAAGACATAGGAGAAGAGGGAAAGGGAAATAGAGATGTTGTTTGTTTGGGATTTGGTTTTTGCTTTCTTGTACTGAGGGTTTCTCCTCCTGAAGTCCTTCTTACGCAGTAAGATTCTTGGTGTCAGAGAGGAAGCAAACAGCACAGCTGTTCTCAACATCTAGTTAAACAGTAAAATTTTCATTTCCCCCTTCCTGTTGAGGTGAAATGAGTTGAAGGAAAATGAATGGAGTAGCTGTGCTTGAGTTAGGCTTGCTTTCTCTGGGCTCTTCTTCACCCTGAAGACATTCTTAGAAAATGGCATCCAAGGTGAATTTCTCATTGGGTTGCTCATGCTGGGAGAGTTCCTACAGCCTTATGAGAAGGCAGTAAACTCCTCTGAGCCTAGAGATATTTTATGGTCACTTCTGTGTCTTTTTATAATATGATGTTAACTAAGTGTCTTGTTAAGGGCATGTTTCAGCAGCTCTTGCTCTGGGTTGGTTTCTTACCTCTTACTCTTTTCCAGAAAGATGAAAGGGAGAGTCAGGTTCTCTGTGTTGCTGTCTCGTTCTCTGGCTATCAAGATATTGAGTAATAACCTGGTGATTAGGTTTGCATAAGAAAAAGGTGGCTTTTTATAAGGTCACTTCTGCCACTTGTATGACTGCTCACTCTGTTGTTTCTGTATCCCAAACTAATCTGAGGAGCCCAACAAAAAATTTAATTTGCCTTTTTTTTCTGTGAGTTTGCTTAGGGAGGGTGGGAGCAGGACAATATTCAGGCCTGCAAGTTATTTGTTGTGACATTTTCCATTCTCAGGTCATGCATGAGTCCTGGTTCATCTAGATATACCTGCCATCCAGGTGCTGGGAAAGTGTGAATCTATACCCTGAAGATTAGGTCCATCTCTAGGGAAATAAATCCCTCATGTCAGAATGACTCTGTGGCACAGCAGCTGAAGAAGAGAAATTAAAATGAACATTGTTTGGCTGCCTGCCTACTAAGGATGATAGCTTTTGTCCATAAGCTAATTCTCCTTTGTTGAAGTGAGGCTGGGCGCAAGCAGGCAGCACTGTCAGCTGTCAGCAGTCAGGGCACGGATAAACAAATGGCTTTGTGCTTGTGTGGTGGGGACTGGCAAGCACAACCTCCCCTCACTGATGAGGAAGTACTCAGTACTCCCTCAAACGGAAATGGAAAGAAGATGTTTACTCTATAAATGTGACATTTATACCTTTAGAAAAGCTGAATTTATCATCACAAGCACAGGCAGTGCATCTTCAAAGGGACAGAAAAATTGAGTACATTTTACACAGGCAAGATATAATTTACTCTTTTTCAGATTTTGAACAACTTTGAAAACAGTTTTGAAGCAGTTGTTTCCACATTTACTATCTGCTCATTTTCGATCAAAATTCCTTCAGTCCTCACATTCTAGACAGATGGAGAGAAAGAAATTGTCTTCTTTTAAGAAATATTTTTTTTTATCTGCAAAGTAGGCGGTGATTTCAACTTCCCAGTGTCTCCCCATCGTTACCTAAAACTAAAGTAAAGGGAACAGAAATTGATTGAGTGATCACAAAAGCATCCTTAAATGTAGTGCATGTTTGCCAGAGTGGAGGAAAAATTACATTGCTTTTCTTCCTGGCAAATCAGACTCAATACATCATGAGGATATCACTTTGGCCAGAGTGCTGTGGTGAGGAAAAGATCACAGGCTCACAGAATTGTTCAGGTTGGAAGGTGCCACAGTGGCTTATCTAGTCCAACCTCCCTGCTCAAGTTGGGGCATCCTTGAGCACATGACACAGGATTGCATCCAGATGGTTCTTCAGTATCTCCAGTGAGGGATACCCCACAGCATCTCTGGGCAAGCTGTTCCAATCTTCCCCTCCAAGATGAGTGTTATGTGTATGGTGTAGTCACTGGTTCTGCTTGAAGTGTTTATGCCATACTGGTCACAGAACGACGTTTCTGTGGGTTTGTTTGAGGTTTCTTTTTTCTAGGGCTTGACCTCATCATCTCTGTACCTTCTCATGCAAACTTTTTGTTATTTATACTCTGTACTTGCTGTTTGAACCAGCTGCTCTCTGCCTGTGACAGCACAGCTGTGAGCGTATTCTACTGTGCCATCTGTGGAAGGAAGACTTTTGTAAAACACCTTTTTGTGTTTGCTCTAAATAGAAGTATAAAAGTGCCAGGCCTCTCAGGCACAGCAGCATCTATGCTCCTAGAGACTTCTGTGGCCTCAGCTACTCCTCATCCAGCCCCTCTAGGCTGGAGTCCCTCAAGTGAGACATGGTCATGTCAGGGTTCCTGATCCAGAGGGCAAACACAGCACAAGTATGGGTTTGCAGCTGGGGCCCCCAGGTGAAGGATGCACTGACAGAGATGGGAGAGGGTTGGTGTAGCAGTGGGATAATTTCCAGGCTGAGCTAGGTAGAGGCTGGGAGCTGAGGTGTTGATTTAGCTGGGAGTGGGGCACAGGTTTTGGCTAGCCTGAGGTATGTGGTTTTAGCAGATTAATTGCAATAAAGATGGGCTAAACTCTCTGAAAGTGTTTTGAGAAGGAGGCAAACCCAGTGCCTAACCACAAAGTAGCTCAGCTTCCTTTTCTACAGATACTGTCTCTGCCTTTCCCTAGACAAGGAAATAAGATGAAAGAATTATTTGCAACACAAAAATATAGGCCGAATATAAGAAATATATCTGTAATGAAAGAAATGCTGTGTGAGAAGTTGACGTTAGAGGTCTTGCTGACCTGAATGCTGGATCCAAGGCTGGTGACACAGAGTCAGCAGAGTGTTGGAATCTTGACCAGTGGCTCAGGTAAATACTTAACGCTTTTAGCATAGATAAAACAGTTGAAACTTAAAGGCAGCTGCTTTTCACAACTGCATTGTAAGAGCTATGTATCTGACCTGCATAGCTGACGTGTTTTAGGTAGAAGGGATATTTGTGAAATGGCTAGGTGGGGAGTTTATCTTTGCTTCTTAGTGAATAAGCTTCAATTTACTGGGCTCTCTCCTTTCTCTCCCTGCAGCTTTTCAGAATTTTACAATTCCAGATAAAACTACCAGGAAGCTGTTAACAACATACCAGTTTCTTAAATACTAGTTTTTAAAGTTTACAGAGATCATTACTTACCCCAGCTCTGTAAATACTTTTCCAGAGCAATACACATGCTAGTATTTTTAACTAAAGGCAGGAAGTCTCTTAAGTTTGGGGAGGGAATGCAGACATAGCAAATAGTGATCTTGAGCAATCATTTTTATTCTGCAGCCAGAGGGTGAGTATGTCTTTCCTGCCTTCCCGTTTTGATTTATCTGCTGGATGGCCACAGCTGCGTTGAAACAGGAAAACTGAATCAAGTCCTTGGAGCTCTTTTGTGAGGAGCTTTTGTTCTCAGTAACCAAATACAGTGAAGGATTGAATCATGGCATCTCTGTTAGATGGGACTTTGCTTTTAATTTACACGTTGTCTTTTAATCTTGCATGCTGCTGGCAATATCCTGGATTCCTACCAGTGCCTTTCCGAAGACTGCTGTTAAATGGGTCCTGAACTATTAAGGCATCCTGTTACATATGTTTGTGGCACACCTTTTGGCGGTTTGCCTGTTGGTTTGGAAAAGATTTTTAAAGCCATAATGTGTTTCCTGTAATATTGCAAAGCCTAAGCATTGCTAAAGGTGCCACACAAAAAGGCTGTGAACGTTCAAAATCGGGAGGTTCCTGGGGGTTTTGCCCTTGGTTGGCTTGGGAAATGACCTGCTGCAGGATGGGTTGAAACATTTAAATGAAGAAAAGTATAATAAAAATCTTGGGACAAGATTCCTGCCAGAATGTGTTCCCAGGCATTGGCACCACAGCAGTATCTTTTGGAGTCAGTTATAACTGGTACACTTTCTCAGATAGCTGCAGTTGATTTCAGTCAAAAGGAGTTTTTTGTGAGGCAGGTAACACTATTATTTTTTGCAGACCTGGGGCTAGTCCCAATTTAATGTGCAGGCGCTGAAATTTTCTGTACTGAATTGTCTGCCATTTTTTTCCCTTTTAATCGGCTGTGAAGTCATCCTTCTGTATTCTTTACTGTAGTGATTTTCAATAACATTATTTATCTGAAGCCATAGAGTTTGATAGGCTGTAGGATATGAAACTATGATTCATATTTCCATCTGTGTGCTTTAGTCAGAAGCCAAAGGTGTATGCTTGGTGTTTGTAGCCTTTCTGGTACAATAAAATCAGGAATACTTAGAAGATGGCAGTTTGAAGGCTGACATTTCAGGCTTGGTCTTGCAGTGCCCTGTGACTTAAAGCACACTGGAAATATGACCGAGCTGAAGTAATTTAAAGAGATGCCAAATAATCCCGGCTCTAAAACTGAGTTATACGTATTAAATTATGTATGCTCTTTGGAGTACTGACACCAAGCTGTGGGGCATGGCAGTGGAAGTGTAAAGTGAATATATTTTGCTGTAGATCAGACCTTGATATGACTTTAATCTGTGCAAACCATCACAGGGGTGCCATTCTTCAGCATTTCATAATGCTGCACAATCTGTAGCTTGTTTCCTTGTGAGCTCCTGGTTACTTTTCCTTCTGCTGTGTCCATGTTACTTTTCTCATGAACAGGGGTGCAACTGTCTTTGGGGATTCTGCTGAGCCAGCAGATGAAAACTGTGATCTCATTGGTGTTCTAATACAAAAACTTTGGGTTGTTGGAAAGTTAGAGCTTATAACTGTGCACTCTACTGCTAACAATTACAGCTCATCTTGTCTCACACAGCATTAACTATCAGTAGTTAATACTTTTCTTGATATATGACAAAAGATTTTGTGGAAGTTAGGAATACTCATAACTAATAAAAAATAACTGACTGCATAAAGGTACATAATAAGGTAGAAGCTATCAAAAGCTATTAACAGGTTTTTAAAAAATGCTGATATAGAGTATTCATATGCTGCCAAAAACTTTGAATGTCACATAGCATTTAGGATTAAAACTCCTACATACTGCTGTTGGCCTTTGTGGTGCTCCTAATAGTTTCTAGACTTTGGGTGAGTCTGCAATAATGTGTAATCCCACAACTCAAGGACTTGAGCTCTAATAGAAATACAGAGCAGCTTGTGGCAACAGTCAGACCAGCGAGATCCACCAGAAGGAACCAGGAGCAATGTGCTCATTCACAGGTCAGTGCATGCTGCTGTGGCACAAGTTAATCTTATCTGCAAGCATGCAAGAGAATGATAATGTATTTCCATGGCACAAATGTGAAATACTCCATATGCACTAGCAATGCAAAGTTCTGGGAATGGCCATCATAAAAAATAGTCAGCAGCTATTCCTAGGCCTGGAGCCAACAGGGAAACCATCTTATCTGCTGGTTTTTTATTTAATTTGCAGCCGGATTCGAAACTGGGATGGCAGGTCACACATTCTGTTTGGATCAGTTGGCTGCTGGTGTCATAGGGGCTCCCTTACTGCTGTTAGAAATTAGAGTGTGTGTCATTTAAAATTAAAAAAAAAAAACAAACACAGTTTATCACACTTATTGTTGCTGACCACAGAAGTAGCCCAGCCCAATGCAGTTGGCCCTCAGTGTGCCTCTAGCTCCTGCTCCAGAAACCTCACTGCTCTTTCACTCCAGAGGTCACCACTGTACAGAGCAGCTCCGAACTTTGCAGAGGGGTGAGGGTCACACCCCTACAGTGCTGCTTTTTCAGCCTGTGTGGGGTCATGGTGTGGTTTTCAGTGTTCTCAGGGGATCCATTTCAGGGAGAAGCTGTAGTTGGAGGAACTTTTCTTTTGTTCCCTGCTTTCATACTCTCCCTGTCTGCTCTCCACTGATGGAAGCAGAAAAATCCAGTGTATCTTGACTTCAGGGAAATACGTTTGCAGCCCAACAGCACATATTTAGAGAGAGAAAATGCTGAGCAACACTTATTTCAAGGAATTGATGGACTCGTGTGTTTAGTCCAGACTATCAATATTTAGTGAGCAGTTTACCTGCCTTTTTGCTGGTTGGTTGTAGCATGCACTGTCTAGTGTAACGTGCGCTCTGTGGTATTATAACCCCGATCACCACAGAACTAACTATTCAGACTATCCCTTCTTGTTTTAGTTATTGTTTGATAGTGTTACTTACTGCCTTTGATTTAAATTTCAGTAGTGTTTGCATGTTGCTTCAGAGCCTGCAGCTGCAACAGGTAAATATGGCAGTAGGATTTAAACTGAACCTCACTCATTCAGAGAGTGAAAGAAAACAAACTTAAGGGGGAAACAACCTACAGAGACTAATCAGTCTCAAGTGAGTGAGGAAAGCGTTTTTCATTATGTTTATTAATCCATATCAAATCCTGACTCTTGGAACTGGAACACTGACAAAGTGTATCCCACTGAAATCCTGTGAAATCAGAGAGATTGTGACTGTATTTTCCCTTGTACTTTCTTCCAGGATGAAATGTTGCAAAGATGGTTATGAGTCTCTGTTCCTTACTTGTTGATCAGGTATTTTTTTGAATTTTCTAGACTTTTAATAAGCCATCCAGACACTATTTTGCATGCTGGGAAAATGCTCATCATAAAGACCTTTAGGACTCAGTAAGTTACTGTAGCTTCTGCAGGCTGCATTTTTCTCCAGAACTTCTATAATGTGAGAAAGATTTACAAGAATCCTTCTACTGTGTGCCTGTGGGGAACTCAGGTCAGCTCCCACTGTCTGTCTTCCTGACAACAAAGCAATAAGACAGTCTGAGATCCTGGCCGATCCCATTTTCTCTATTTTGCTGAGAAGGATGGTGCAATGGAATAGTCCTGGGTATCTGCTTTCATATTGCAGATGGTCTTGGATATGCAGATTGGGCTCTGTGGGCATGATTATGCTTTTCACTGTGTCTCGTTGTGAGTGGGCTGCTATATCCAGAAAAAACTGTCCATATGGAGAGGCTAGCTGGGAACCTGGAAGCCGCATATAGCTGCTCAGTGTGATGGTGCACCTGGACCAGAAAGCCCTTCTGTATCGTGTGGGGGCATGGAGTGGGCACCTTTGCACTGGCTGGGGAAGAGAGCAGTGATGCCAGAGCTTGTTTGAGCCTCTTGCCTCAGGATGCAGCTTTTTGTCCAAGTGTCAAATTCATGAGGTAACAGAAACAAAAAAAAAATTCCTTAACCAAACCATGTTATAGGGTACAAGAAACCTTTTCCTCTCTGTATTTCTAGCAATGAATGTCCACTGTGTCCACTTCAGTCACTTGATGGCAAGCAGCTCCTTGAATATTTCAAGTGTGTGTATTTTTTTTAATGTCATTACTTCTCAGAAACCATAGGCACTTACCTGCTATGCAAAATACTAGGGTTCTCTCTACTTGCTTTCCACTGAGATTTGAGCCTTTGAGATAGATTTGGGTAGTGGGGTCTTTTTCAAGCTCCTTCACTACCAAGAGAATAATACATTTTTTTATAAAAACTGAGATTCTTGTGCTGTAGATGAGCAATGACAAAAGGTCTGATATAAATATCACAATTATTTGGAGTGTGTATGTGTCAGTGAATTGCTGATGGATATATATTTTGCTCTCTGGGACTGGACTTTTTTAATTTGATTTTTTTAACTTGGTCAGGAGTAGTGACCTAAGTTAAAGATTGACTTGACTGAATGTGAATGGTGTTGTTTCAGAAGGGAATGGGTTTCAGCATCAAATAGATTTTACAGCAAAGGAAGTTTGATTATTGCTTTGGTATTTTTTCTGTCAAAGTATTTATGGTCTCATTCAAAAACAAAAATACTTTCATTTTTAGTATTTAGCCTCTCATACATAACAGAAGTCAATAAATTGTACTAGCATGATTTAATAGAAATAAACAAGTGTGAAAATTATACCTTTTGAAACCTATAACAAACAGCCAAAGTCCTAGATTTGGTAAAAGCCAAGGAAGTGGTGTTAATCTTAGACTGAAGGAAAAAAAATCAGTGTATTTACCTACATATGCTTTTCACATATGAGATGTTGCTATACTGAGAGGCTTTGTTGCTATAATTATACTATAAATATTTTTCATGGCCACTTTCACAAGCAGGAGCCATTTATTTGTTTACTTTGAAGTTCTAAGCTTAAAATACTTAGAATAGTATGCCATCATCATAGAATCATAGAATGGTTTGGGTTGAAAGGGACCTTAAAGATCATCTCGTTTCAGCTTGCCTGCCATGGGCAGGGCCACCTTCCACAAGACCAGATTACTTAAAGCCCCATCCAGCCTGGCCTTGAACACTTCCAGGGATGGGGTATCCACAGCTTCTCTGGGAAACCTATTCCATGCCTATTCATTGACCATTTCCTGTATTGCTGCTGATGACTTTAAGTAATGGGGAAGAGAAGTTGAGTGGATTTTTTTTTTTTAATTAGGTACTTCAGAGCCAGTAGTAATAGCTAAAGCACTCACATAGAAGTATACCCTGTGTCTTTGTAGAGATGGTTCCTGATGATAGCTATATCAGTAAGTGCTTTTTAATGCTTAAAGTGCCTTAGTGGAGCTTATGTGAAAACATTTAAAAAATATATAACTGGATCTCTAAGTTCTTAATTACAGAGGCAAGAGCTAGATCCAGTGTTGAGCCAGCTGGACACTAACCACATCTGTTCAGCAATTATGGGAATCAAGGTGAGCAGCTTGCCAAGAATAACATGTCAGGTGTTCCTTTGACAAGTCAAATTGTCTTTTTCTTTTCTAAAGCAGAGGTTAAGAATTCTGATGTGTGCCTAGTGGAAGCCAGAGGTGCTGTCTCTCAAAGAAGAAAGATGCTGCCAGCCAGTTAATTGGCAATATCGTGCCTCTGCGTGAGGCAGTGGCTTTTGGTTTCTCTTCAGTGCAGAGCTCTGTGAGAGTCAGAAGCTGGGAGCTGATGAGGACTCTGGATGCACTGGGATGCTAGCCCTGTGCCAGTCTGCCAGCGTGGTCTTCAGCACTAGCCATAGCATTTCTTTCTGCACCAGGACCATGGGATGCTGATGTGTGTTTTGTAGAAATGACAGAGGTCAAACTGGAAGCTATTTTTCCTTGCCCACTGCCAAATGCAACATAATCATCTGTTTTGTTGCTACTAATGCTAGAGCAAATTTAACTCATGCTCATTAAGTGCCTGCTGTGTGAGTCCTGTATTTTTACTGGAATACAGCAGTGAAACAGCTGGTGTAATAATGAGCCCTGCTGCTTGCCGTGGGTCTGAAGGTATATTTGAGAGTGCAGTCCTGGCATTACTCATCTAACGGTGCTGGTGACAGTTGAGCTGGAGTTACAGAAATAAATGATGTTTGAAATCCTCATTAAAAAAACCAAAACAATCAGCATTTCCTCTGCTGAAAACAGTCGTAACTAGAGTTTTTTGCTGCAAATCAGAGATATGAAAGAAAGCTGTTTCGTCCTATCTTTGCAGTAGCACATAAAAGGCATAAAAAGAAATTGCAATGTTGCTTAGACCCACAGATGTGTCCAGAGCTGTACTTCATATTGATCCTTTGGATCTGATGGCTTTGTAGCATTCTAATCCTTATGAATGTAGTCAATTTTCTTTGCAAATAGATTTACATACTAGGACCCTGTGACTCCAGATTTAGGGATTTTTAGTGTGTATTCTTTTCTGTGAGCTGCTCCAGTGATCCTCTTTCATTTTTGAATGCTGACAAGAGAACCAGAACTTTAGAGGATTCAACTGACTCTTTTTCCTAAGGACATCTGAATGTGCTAGATATGCTACAGTGTAATTTTAACAGGCTGAAGATGTAAGAATGAGGAAGAGAAAAGGGAGAAGTGATAGTTGTAATGACAGCCACTCTCTCATTCAGACTCCTCAGAGAAGGAGGTGTCTTGGTCCTGTAGTTCTTGCTGTGCGGAGATTCTGTGGGCACTGGAACAGATAGTTGGAATGGAGAGTGGCCAGGACTTGTCTTGCATCCTCAGAAGGGTGCAAAAATTGGGGCTGCTCTACACTTGCTACTGGCCTTTTCCTCTAGCTGCTGGGGCCTGGAATTGTCTGATGACTTTTTCCACGTCTGCCCTTCCTCACGCTGGTCTATGCCCAGCTGGAGAAGACTTGATTGGTAACTCTGAAATGCCACCTCTCTGTCTCCTCTAAACAATTTCAGAGGCTAAGCATTGTTCTCTCCCTCTGCTAATAGTTGGGAAAAGTTTTTCTAATCTGTGAAGCTGAAGCTCATAAAGCAACAAGTGTAGAACGAACATTCAGGTGATTCTTTATCTGAAGAGATAAGAGTGACTGAAGTTCATTTTGTAGTCTATGCTATCATAAGATATTAGCAGGTTCCATTCACATCCTAGAGGAGGAGTATTCTTACACTGCTAAATGTGATACGCTCTCAGCTTCAGGCCATAAGGGATGATGAAAGCATGATTCTGAAGTAGAGTTAAGGAGAATCAAGCTGAGAAGTATGTTGGCACAGTTCTAGTAGTTAAATATTTACCAGAAGCAGACAGCTCTTAGAGTCTCATTTTTCTTCAGCCATTGGTATGATAAGGTAATAAACCATGCATAGATTATAGTTTTCCAGGGAGATGGCTGAAAAGGGTCCTGCTTCTTGAGCAAGGATAGTTAATATCCAGTCCCTTTAAAAAAGAAACTAGAATACATTAAGTGTTTATTGAGAGTCACCAGAAAACAAAGTTTCTGAGCTGTAACTTGGTGTAGTATAGCATAAAGGAGTTGTGCTTGTTTCAGGTGGGGTAGAGTTAATTTTCTTCACAGTAGCTGGTACAAGGCTAAGTTTTGAATTCGTGCTGATCACTCAAGGCCTCTCTGTATCATACATCACCTTTGCAGGTATGGTCATGAGTTTGCCAGCCTGATTTGATGCTGTCCTGCTTCCCAGCCCTGGTCATTTTGGCTTCTCCCTCTGGACTGCAATCCTTAATGTGCCTGCAGAGGTCCAGAGTCTGTGTTACATGGAAGGGGAAGAGCAGCAGTAGTAGAGCAACACCTGCTGTGTCTTAACACAGCTGCCAACATCACCCTGCAGCTGCTGCTACTGAATAGAGAGACTGTGCTTATGTGTACCTTACATTTTGCATAGGCAGAATGCAAGATACATTTCTGAAGTGGCTGATGGGTTTGTTTTTTTTTCCAGGCCTTGCTGTCTCACTGATGCTGAAGACAGAGCCATTTGATAAAAGAGATTAATAACTGTAAATTCCTCGTGTCCCAGTGAAATCCAATGGCATTGATGTTGAGAGAGAATCTGAAAGGCACCTGAAGAGAAATGGAAAAGTGAGAGGCTTTATGGAGATTAACATATTGCTTATTTTGTAATTTTTGTTGTAATAGATGAAGGATGAAGTGGCTTGGTATTCCATTTTACTTGGCATTATCACAGTGCTAGACAAAAAATTGCTGGATGAAAGAAAAAGAGTAATGTAATACCTTTGTCATACTCTTCCCCATCTCCCTGTGAGGAGACCCACTGAATTTTGGCACTCCTGAAAAAAGGTTTTAAATGAGGAATCCCTGTGAATATGCTAGGGTGATGGGAAATGTCAGTGTAGTTGTGTTGCATGTGAAGGAGGATTTGTTTCAGAGGATGGGAGAATAAGAGCACTGGTATACAGTACTTGAAATATTTTATTAGTGTTCATGTTATAAAGATAGTGGCCATTGAAGAGAAGCATGACTCTGAAGCAGTTAATGGGTAGAAGCTGTATGGTTTAATTTATGAGGAAAAATGTAAGAATTAAATATGTATAACGTCCAAGCAGTGATGGCTAGGGTTCATAAATCTAACAAGCATGAGAGGCGTAAGCAGAGAAAAAGAGTAGTTGGGGCTGTCTGAAATGGAAACTTTGGGTATCCTATGCCTGTCTTCCTAGATTGATATCTAGTAAATATGTAGCAATTAAAATCTTGTCTTTGGGGTGATTAGAGGTATCTGTTGAGCCTGACTTCATCCCATGATGTGAGCTGTCAGCGTGATTTGAATCTAGTCTTCATCTAGAGTTTACTGTGCTGTCTTGGGGCCTACAGACAAATGCTAATGTATGAACCTGACGAACTCCTCACTCTCTTCTCATCCTTGAACACCATGCTGGGGGAAGGAGTGTCACAATCCTTTTCAATCTCTCAAATTTACGGGACAATGTACTTGATAAACTAAACTTTATTTAATGAACTTATTGTGAATGAAAGCAAACAAATGTGTCAAATGAGCTCAATCCCCTTTGTACAGACTAATCTAACATGATTTCACTAATTCATCACTTCATTCATGAGTGATTATCTTTTCGAGCCCTTCCAGCTAATTTGGTAAGTCTCTTCTTCACAGTATAATTGACTATCTCTGCCTCTGATTCTCAGACAACTGCTGCAGGCAAGGCAGAACAATTAACTTCTGTATCAATTTTGGAAAACCAACACAGTTTAAATAATTAAAGTTACTTAAAGGTAACACAGGTAACATTCCCAAGTTCTCTGATTTGTAACTTGTGCACCAGAGGGGAAAGCAGTGACCTCACTGGTGGTGCTGATCCTTCCTTCTCTCACACGGTGTGGGCATCCTGGTGTCTCACTGAGAAGCACAAAAGTGTCAGTAATCTGGCTGCTGCTGGATCTGCTTCAAAAGCTTTTTGGGTTAGCTGAGGAAGTTGGGTCTATACAATTTCCCTAGGATTCTGAAAAAACTACCAGGCAATCATAATGCAAATGTCATGGCTGCAGGAGACAGCAAGCTACAGGTGATATAACAGCTCCTCTTCTTTTTCCGGGGGCTCTTTCTTAGATTTTTGTTGCCCTTCCTTGATGTTCTTCCTTGAGAATGTGCCAGTTGCATTTTTTGCTGCTTATGGTCACTAAAGCATGCAGGAATGACCAAAGTCTACCTGAAGCACACCAGAGTCTGGAGTAGAGGTGGCTGCAATGTGTGCAGCCCCTCTGTGCAACACCTGTTGCTTCTGTTTGTTGCAGCTGTTTTCTGCATTTGGCAAAATAGCTGAAGCCTGTGAAATTGGATCTCCTAAAACCAAGTTGCTGAACATCTTCAAAACGTGATCTTTGCAGTGATAGTTGAGAGACAAAGCAGAATCAGAGTGTGGCAGGGGTGTCAAGCTGCTGCATTTTGTGAAACCCAGTTTCAACGTATTGTATTTTGCTCTTTCAGAGTGGAGACCTATAAAATGGGCTGTGAGAGGAAATGGAAATATTCTTTCCTTGTTCTCATTCCTCCTTGGGCACCCCTAAGGGATTTATTTCCCACCCACAGTTGGGTGGGAGGATGTTGAGCTAGCTGGACTGTTGGACCATGAGGGCAATTTGTAGGGTTTAAGAGCAATTCTTGGGTTTAGTGTGTTTCTTTTTTCTTCACTGCTGACCTGCTATGCCCTCAAAATACAGGCAGTACATGTGACAACACTCCAAATGAACCAAGGGCCCTTGATTAAAAAATATTCAAGTCAACAAAAATATGCACTCACAAAAGAAATAGATTTAGACATAACAGATTTAAAATTAGAAAGTTGTATGTGGATAGTTTAAAATGTAATATTTATCTTGGTAGGGTTGTTTTAGTTGTTTTTTTTTGCTGAGTCCTGCGACAGGGAAGCACACGGCTCTCTTTCACATGTGATGCAGAGATGATACTCAGATAGACAGGGTTTGTTCTTTACCATAAGTTTTCTGTGTTACCTTTAAGTAACTTTATTTAAACTGTGTTGGTTTTCCAAAATTGATACAGAAGTTAATTGTTCTTCCTTGCCTGCAGCAGTTGTCTGAGAATCAGAGGCAGAGATAGTCAATTATACCGTGAAGAAGAGACTTATAATCAAATTAGCTGAAAGGGCTCTAAAAGATGAGAACATAATTCCTGCCTCCAACCTTTCCCTCTTGTGCAAAGCAATTTTTTCTAAAACATCTTTTGGCAGGCTCACTGCTCCGTGGTTGAGCAGTAAATACTGTCAGCTGTTATGTTCTGGGCAGAGGTGCTCTTTGCTGGCTGTGCCTGAACACCCAGCAGTTGTAAATAAAGCACTGGAAAGGATCAGGATGCCAGGTGTTCACTCTGTGTCGTATTTCAGATGCCAGCTCTGATTACCACATAGGGTCAGGCTGTTGAAGCAGGGGCATCTTTCAGAGAACGTGGAGTGAGGAGCTGCAAAGGGCTGTCTTAGGGAATTCCTTTATCCTTCCTTGGCAGGTGTCAGTCAGCTGCTGTCTGTCACAGGCTGAAAGTGCAGGACCTACCAGAGCAGCTGCTCCTCAGGCATTGGCAGTACTGGGACAGGATTGTGACCTTTTCCATGACAGGAACTAAACAGCAACATGGACTAAAGCTAATGGTTTGGTGTGAAAAAACAGCACTCACAGAGACCTAGGAAACCTGCAGCCCTGTAAGAATTTTTGCTCTTGTTCCAGTTCAATTTTCAGAAAGCTCGTATTTTCTGCATTTGAGTTGTTTTCTTTTTGTTTAAATGCAGCTCATGAAGTACATTGTTAATTTAGTCAGATACTTTATGGTTACTTTATGAAATCCAAATGAATTACACAGTGCAAAATAAATACTGGATTTCAGCCCTTTGACTCTTACAGGTGTGCAGTTAGCTATTGGACCGTGGCTAAATTTTCATGCTCCAAGCTGATGGATATTGCTGGTAGTTGTTCCAGTTCAGTCATCCATGAAATATTCACAGATTTATAGTCAACATAGAAGTGAAACTGTCAAAACAACTTGCCTGATAATGACAAAGAAATCGCTGTCAGAGAAGTGGTAGGCAGTTTCACTTCAGAAGTGGCTGGTGTTTCACTTCAGAAATTTCAATACCATTTGCGTTTTGTTTAATTTCTGAGAAACGCATAATGTGCAAAACACATTTTTGGATTTTTTAAGAATTTTGAGATGTCCAAATTTGTCTTCTGGCTATTGCTTTTCATGGTATTTTTCTTTGGGAAAAGAAAAAAAAAGTAAATGAATGAATTATATACTACATATGTTATAAAAATACATGTTGATGGGTTAATTTATACAGCTTAACGGACTGACCCCATGGTCTGCAGGCAAGTGGTTGAATCTTATTTTTTAAAGTTTTCAAAAAAGACTGTCATATTAATAATAAAATTGGATAAGTACCAACAAGTAGAAACACAGCAGTTGAGGTCAGGTATTTCCCATCTGATTTCTTAAACATAGGCCTACTTTTTAGATTAAGAAAATGAAGGGAAATAGTGCTATTGTTTCTGCTTGGCTCCATGTGGAATGTCTTCCTTTCACAATCCTGATAATAGGAACATGATGTGAATCGTCAGGGATAGAAGTATTATGAGAGAATGTGGAGAGATGGAAATACATTTGTGAGCACCACCAGCCAAGCTAAGTGAGCTGCAGGAGTACTGAAGATTAACAGCAGTGTTCCCAACAGCTTCCTTCAAATCTTTATTTTTGTGCCCCAGGCATCTATCCTTCCTGCCCTGCAGAGCTCCAGCAGAAAGGTTGCTTACCCTTACTATGGAGGGCTTGTCTGGATTGCTCTTAAGAGTCAAATGTTAAGTCTAGAACAAAAAAAACTAACCCCATAATTTGCAGTTTATTTTCATTGACAACCCCATAATTTGCAGTTTATTTTTGTTGGCATTTGCAGTTTATTTTGTTGACATTATATTTGTTAGACAAAATGCAGGCTGTACAGAATATCTGTAAAATTGAGGTGGTAATAGCAAAATATAAGTGGGATCTCTGGGTTACTAAAATGCAAATTCAGAGTGAGAGGAAGGTGTCACTATAGGAATGGTGGCACTGGTGTAGGAGGCAAGGCTAGGGTACATAAGGGGCTGTGGAGAGAAAAGCAGCAAGTCTATGTTGCTAAAGCTTGGTGTTGTGATGCTGGTCACATCTGCCCTGCTGAACTCCCTCTGATAGACTTAAACAGTACAGAAAATCCAAACATCATTGCTGGAACAACGTACTTCGATTTTGTACCTTTAGACCTGTAACATGTTGTAAAAACTTGAGGCATTTTATAGCTTACATCAACCCCCTTCCCTTCTCTGTCTACTGTGCTCTCACTGAAGTATCTACATTGTTTTGGGCTGAACTGCTTTGAAACATCAGAAAATGTGAGTTGTGCCTTGTGGGAATTATGTTCTGTGTAAATTTAAGGTATGTGCAAAACTGATGCAGAGCTAAAAGATCCCTTAACAGCCTTTTTTGATGTTTATATTCAGGTAGCCTGTAGTGGTGTGATTATAGGCTGCATAGGAAAAGCCATCGAAGTTAGATGGCTCACAGACCTAACAAGGCTGCTTTTCTGCAGGCAGTTGACAAATATTCCCCTAGTCATCCTTGCCTTTACCCACAGGACATGCCATGTTGAGCTGAAAGTGGAGAGTATCAGCGGGTCCTCAGCTGGTAGTGCAAGGACCGTGTGCCTGCTCTGGGAGTGGGGACCCCCTGCCTTTCCCTCCCTGGGGGTGTCAATTTGCATCTCTCTCATCCTCCCAGCTTCAAATTTTTCCATGTAATATGCAAGAGCATCAAAACCTTCAGACCTTACCATCTCTCAAGGCTGAGTTGAAATTTGCTAGCACGTTCAGGAGCTCTAAGGGTAATTCTATGTTGAGATTATATTCTGCCTTTTGTCGTTTTAGTATGTTGATGACCTTGACCAGGTGGATTTGGGTGAGTGCTGGGATACATGATTGGTCACTCCCAAAATGCATTTGTTCAGCATGCTGATAAGTGTGTAAGAGACTTCCTTTAAAGAAAAAAAGCAATCTTTAGGGTACTAAAGCCCTTTGGGAGCTCCACGAATATGGTCTTACCTGTGTTTGTATTCCTGGTCGGCATGAATAAATGCTGTACTACTTTTGGAAAACTGGATGCCACATTTCCAGGAGTTAGATTCCAGATAGTGAGGATGCAATGCAAATGATAATGTTCTGAAAATAACGAGCACAGTTTAGCAGCAAAACAGAAATAGATGCAGTTGAGTCAAGCCAAAATAATATTTTTGTTCCTTACCACAAGAAAATTCTGAAATGAACTGGGTAGTTCACTGACCAAAATCTGCCTGGTTTTCAGGCTTTTCTAATTTAAGCTAAGGACAGGAAGGCTATATATATATATATGCATGGGTGTGTGTGTGTGCGCGTGTGTATTTATATATTCACATACAGATAGATATAGGCGTCTATCTATCTATATATAGGAATGAGATAGCTAGTTGAAGTGCCTCTGATATTATTTTCCCAGAGCTCAGGGTTAGGATTGGCTTATCTTGGCTCTAGGCAGAGCAGGAGTATGAATCTAAGTGTGATCTGTCATTTACCTTTGACAGCTAACATGAACCTCTGGATAATAATAATTATAAAGAATGATAAACAATAAGTATTCTTTGATTTGTTGCTTTAATCTTCTAGAGATAACACTTAGCTTTAGACTTTGCCTGCCTTTCCTTGGAAAAATAGAGCTGTTAAGTCCCTTAAAGAGGGTAAATGGTTTACTTCTGATTCTTTTCATGTACAGGTGATTGCAATGCTTTTCTTGTAGGACATTAATTATGAAACAAAAATGAGAAATTTTTTTTGTTAAATTATGGTGCTAGAGACATTTTACTGATTAGCTTGGAAATTGCTTGTGCCTGGCAGCTGGGGATTTCAAAACAGAAAGGAAAGAAATTTAGCTATTCAGTGTTTGACAAAAGCTGGGCTCTTACTGGTGTGCAATCTTCTAAGGAAATAGGTAATCACACATAATGTAACAGTGGTATGAGCTGGTAGGTTAGCCTGACCATAAGAAAGAAATTGTTTTTTTTCTTTCTGATTGCAAAGGATTCTTGAGCAGTCATTATATTTGCATAGTGAGAAACCTTTTGCAGTTGTGTCTATGGCATTTCATCTTTAATTTACATCCTTGAAGCCAATTGTCCTTGTAAAATTCACTTGGAAGCTTTCTCCTTTTTGTAAAGGAGTATCCCTGACACTGTGAAAGGTACTGTAATCCATTTCAAATTCTAAAGTTTGACAAACTGGAGGTGGGAACAAGTAAGGCCTAACTGGGCTCCCAGCAAACCAATTACTAACACCTCCTAAAATGTACATGTCTTTAATTCATAAAGAAGATGGCAGTAAAATGAGAGCACAAAATAAACTGTGAATTCAGTGATGCCACATGTTCGGTGTGGTTGTATAAGAACTCTTATGTGCTGTTTATGTTTCAGTATCCTGAGCATCTAGAGCAAAATACAATTACTGGTAAGATGCACAGGTTGTGTAAACAATATGTTTTACCAGTTGCTTTGCTGATTAATGGAGAAGTCAGTGTAGGAGACTCTGGGTGCTTGCTGTAATTTATTCCTTTTTATTCCTTATAATATGTAAAGGTGAGTAGAAGTTAGGTTAAGTGTCATTATTTCCATCTTCGAGGTGCAGTAAAAAGTCCAAGGTTTTCCAGTAAACTATGACCCAGTAGTGTAATTTGAATATCATTTTTTTAAAAAGCAAATTATAGGATGTAAAAAATAAGGTCCACCATCTGGAAACAGAAAATGTAAATAATAGAGTATGTCCTGTGAAGTGGGAGTTGTGAAAGAGGCGTGCTGATGGCTGTATTTAAACCCCACTGTAAGTTGTAGTCAAAAGACTTTGGGGCAGGTGAGTATGGGGAGTGTGCTATGAGTTAGAAGTATTAATCTCCCAATGTAACTTTAGTGAGTCTAGAATTCTGAATGCTGGAAAACTGGAAAGTGTGAGTTTTCTTCAAAGAAACAACAAGAATTGTTTCCAGAGTGAAAAAATTATTTTACAACAAAACATGAAGGTTTTCAATCTAAGCAGCTTCTTGTAGTCTACAGGTACATACAAACGAGAGACATTTCTGAGCCTGGAGAGTTGTTAATCTTAGCAGGTTAAACTCTACACGGATTAACTGGCTCAACTCATTAAACAAAAATACAGTGCCTGGGCTTTTTTGACTACACTAGTTTATAATTGTCATCTCTGATTTATGGAGAATCCACAACATCTCTCTATTAAAATCTTTTGAATCAAGACAAAGATACTTTCTGGAAAAAAAAAAAAAGGCATTTCAGCTTAGTCTGAGTTTTGTGAAGAGTTTGCCATGCTGTATATGTGCAGCTCATCAGATAGGATCAACCTCTCTGGTCCCTTCTGGCCTTTATATATTGGGGTGTGTTTGCTGATCTGTGCTGTGCTGCTGTTTTGATTGATGTGCTATATTTAATAGCTGACCAAAATATCCCCAAACCAAACAAAAGCTCTAAGGTTCTTCCTCTTCAATTAGTACTTGTTTTGGAAATAAGTGTCTCTGCCTTTCTGTGCTTGCTTTGATTGCTTGTGAGAGCCCTAAGCTGAAACTCTGTTAATGTACTTTAAATAAGATTTTGTCCTAAGGAGTCTTGCCTGCAGTTGTGTACTGGAAATAAAATAAATGGTATTAATGTGTTGTGACACTTCTTCACAATTCTTTTTCTAGTAAAAATGTGGGAAGATAACTCTGGTTGTTGTCAGTTTTTCTTTGCTGTCCTCATGTGTTGTTTAGCTGATCAAATCAGGTATTTGATTATATTCAGTTTTTATTACTGCAAAGACATGGGTGGGGTTTTTTTTTGTGTGGTTGTTTATATTAACTTCATGTATATATAAATATATATACATATACATATATGCAAATATATATATTCAGGCACTGCGGGAACAAATTAATTTGTGTACTTGTTGGCTGTTGAAGTTTCAACCTTAACTAAAAATGTAAGTTTTATTCATGGCATTTTAAATGTGGGGCAAAAAAAGAGAATTAATTCAGATATAGCTAGGTGTTGTGTCACTTCCAGTCATACTGAGGGGTACCAGTGCATCTGCATGCCGTTTGTCCTCTGCTTTCTGGCTTATCCTCTAAAGTCAGCAACATTTTCTTTTTTTTGTGATGGGCATTTATGACTAGACCTTTTATTGTTTTGCATCCTGCAGTTCCTGTCAGCTCACCGTTAGCTATGTATAAAGTTCTGTATATGTACATCTCACTGATATAAAAACATGATGCACCAATGTACACTTTCAACTGAGTCTTCTCATCCCATGAGTTCTATGTACCCTAAGGAAATGTAAGGATTGTAGGTGATGGATGTAGCACAAATTCCTGTAAGGGTCCATATGGAAATCCCTTGTTCTGATTGCTACAACCTGAGCTCTGTCCTAAGCCAAAACCCATGAGGTCTCATTAAACCTCATCCTCACAGAATCATTCAGGTTGAAAAAGACCTCCTAAGATCATCACGTCCAACAATTCAGTGGATGTGTGTTACAGATTATGGCAAGTTATGGCTGGCTCCATGGTCTGCTGAAAGTCTTACAGCTGTATTTCAATGTGAAGGTGAAATTTAGAAACTGAAAACCCCAACATTTTATGATGTGCATGCAGGTTTGGGGTGCTCAGTTGGAATGCACACGTGACTGAGGTTGAAGTCTGTTGTAACTTTAGGGTGCTTGTTGCTAGGCTTAAACACCTCAAGTGTGAAACACCTTGAGGGTACTGCTCTACCTTAAAATTGGGATGTGAATGCCTTTGCCAAGTTTAGACAGTGACACAAAACCAGAATTACCACTTGGTCTGACTTCCAGCTCACCTGCTTACATTGCCAGCAGCAAGAAAATTGCTGCACTGTAAAATGGCAGAGAATACGTCAGCATGGTTCTTTTGCTTTTATGGATGTTAAAATTGGTACCTTTGCTGAGATAAGAAAGATACACTCCTGTAATAGACTCCTGGAACAGTCTGTGCTATCCTTGTCCGAGGGCAGATTAGATTGTGAAGAGCTTGCAAAAGGACTCTAGGAAAAAAGACTGCTAAGTGCAGCAAAGATGAAGAATACATTAAGCAGTTTACTAAGCCGTTTTCTTACAGAACAGTGGTTTCTCACTGTAGGTTGCACATCTTTTCCATGCTTCTGACAACGCCGTTATTACACCTTGATTATTCCAAGAAGGGTGTGTATTTGAATATGGTGCCCACAGTTCACCTACTCTGCCAGCAATCAGGCTTTGTGAGGGACCACAGACTGCACAGCAATATCTGCAGTGCTTCAGTACCCACCCATTCTGGAGGCCAAGCTGCTGCTGACCTTTATGGAACATGACAGTCTTTGCACATTGATGGGGATATACAAGTGGAAAGTGCTTTTTTGTTTGGTTGAAAGTACATTTGTCTGCATGCACTAAAACTTTTTTACATACAAATTAAAACTATTTTACATACAAACTAATTGTTGTTAGAAGGTGCTGGGTAGACACACCAAGGTGGAACAGCTTGCTCCTGAACAGCATTTCTCCTTCCTCTTGTTTAGATGGTGTGAAGTGCCAAGTGTGCTGTCAGGAGTGAGCAGATGTTAAATGTCAGTTTTGAGTAGCCTCTCTAATAATATTTAATTTAAAATTAACATCCCTAATGCGCTAAAGTATCGTGTGTCCTAGTAGAGGCCAATGTAGGCTGTTGGATCTTTGATCTTGTTTCTGACTGTGGTGATTGGTTGCTGTGTAATTAAATGATCTTAAATCTTAGTGGAAACTGACTGTGGTAGACAGACATGCAGTGTGATTGTGTTTCTTTTTCCTCCAGGAAACCACACTACCAAAGCAAGAAAGCAAACCAGATCATTCATAACTCTGCATAATAGTCCTACCTTCAAGAGAGATATTAATGATAGGGGGTTTTCCTATTCTTCTGTTGGCAGTATTAGTAAGGCTTTGAGTTGCCCGTGATGAACTGAGAAACTTCACCTGGAAAATAGGTCACTTGAAAATTCAGAAGTCCTAGTTAATGAGATAGATAATACGGAGCTGTCTTGCTAATGAGTTCAAAAAAGTGAAGACACTTTAGATTTCTTCAGAGCAAGGAGTTCTTGCAGCTGCTGATACAACCTGTACTTTACATTTTTGTTCAGATCAAAGCTGATAAAAGGGAGAAACAGGATCCATAATTTTTAAGGACTAAATGTAATTTTGAATTCTATTTTATATACTTTTTTCAATTTGCTATTAATAGCTTCCAGTAGCAGCTTTTTAGCTGTCTTAGGTGATGTATCAAAAGTGTAGGTTGTCTCTCAGTGTTTTAAGGATGAATTTCTTTGCTGTTTTCAAGAGAAATTGATGCAACATGCTGGCTTCCCCTGGCTTTTTTTTCTTTTTCCTTCACAAACTGGATATATATCATGCTTTACAAAATAAGACAAATTTTACATTCTTTGATACTTTGTGCCAAAATATAGTGGTAGTATATTTTCCTGATGTGTATATGCAAGATTTCCTATTTATGTAACAGAGGGAAGGAGTAATTTCAATTTTCCAGTGATCCCGTGTTAAAATTCCAAGATTAAGAACTTAGCAGTTTTCAGCTTCTCTGAATGCAAGTATGTTCTACTGCTTGCTCTGAGTAATAAAGCATTAATGATGAGCATGTCAAAACCCACAATTCTAAGTTATTTGAAATTGGACTTCACGTAGAATTCCTGTGCGAATTTGGGTCCATGTTGGGAGTAAGGTGAAGACAGAGAGTGACCACACTGTTCATTTTCTAGGATAGCATTGTGGCGTGTTCTGAAGTACAAGCTATAAACATTACACCCTGACAGAGAACATTCTGTGGGACTTATTTATCTTATATTAAAGTTTTCCTCTAGTAGTACTTTCCCTGAATAAGATGCTTCCACTCAATTAGGAGCAAGTCTAGGGACAAAATTAGGCTTTAACTTTGTTAACTAACAACCTGAGGGGATGTATTAGAGGTAGCTTAGAGAAAACTTGCCATGGTAAGAGACTTCTGTCAGTGCTGTAGTGCTGTAGGCTAGAGATTATGCTCTCTGCAGGAGTCTGATTCGTAGATGGAGCCTTCATTTAAATGTATTCCAAAGATGGAGCTGGATAAGAGGTTTTGCCTTACAATCACTGTGTTATAGCAATATGCTTGTGTTGGAAGATAAGATGACTACATCTAGTATATATATTGGTGTTACTATGGGCTTGAGAAGAAAAAGAGTGACAGCTTTTGGGTACTGCTGGCTTGTTCTGCGTGGCATTAAATTCTTGTTTGCTTTAGCATTAAACTCCTAAAAAGACATGGTAAATCTTGCATTTAGAAGATCCAGATTCTTGCCCTGTCTATTGCATCAGTCTTTCAGATAAACATCCTGAGTGAATTAATGGAGGAAGTAGAACAACTCTTAATTGGCTGGAGTTCAAAGGCTTTGGGGTGAAAAGTGAGCAGCTAACATGCAGTTTTTCTAACTTCCCCCCTGGGAGGCACAGCAGGCACATCAGAACACAGGTTCTGGTCCATCCGGGACACACAGAGCCTTTCATCTTCTCTTACTGGTTGTAATTGTTTTTCTTGTGATTTTAAGCTTTAGAAAAAAACACTAGAAACCTCTTCAGGAAAACTTCCTTTTTTGTTTGCTTTGCCTGCTCTGTAGAAAGATAAATGTGCTGGCATGTTGTACAAAGTAAAATTGAAAGGCACAGCAATAGCTCAGTGTATCACAGCCAGTATTCGTTGTTGATTCAAAATGTCAGTGCTGTCTGTATGGTTTGTGATTTTACTTCATCAGGAAGAAGGTAAAAATCTGTCTATGATGGATTTGGTGTTGCAAATGACTTCACTGCGTCACTGGTTCAGCTAATTTGTGTTTTTAAAACACTGATGCCAACAGCTGAAACATGGAATAGTATCACCAAAGCCACAGCCGTTTGATGGTTTTAGATTAAAATAGCTTCTTGAACAGCAGTGGGAGAACATAGATTTCCTAAAGAAAAATAAAGCAAGAATATTTTCTTTGACATCTGACAGCATTTTGGTGTTTCTCTTTGGGAATGGCAATGTTGAGACCTCTGTCCACAAGTATGTGGGAGTGATGGGTCCTTAGGCACAAGTCATAAAGTGCCAGGAACATGCATGCTCATTGGGACCTTTGCTGAACTATTGGGCTAGTGAGGCCTCAGCACTCTTGGCAGCACGTTGTGTTTCATGCCAGACTGGTTGGATTTTCTAGGTACCTCTGCTGTGGCTACTCTTCTGTCAGGAATGCTCTTGAAGCTACTTCTCCTGGCAGAGCTCTCTTTCAAGAAAACAAATAGATGGTTTTAAGCATGCCTGCTGGATGAGTTTTGTGGTTTCAAAAACATTTATGTTGATCTCTGATAAGGACTTTGAATGAAATTGTCTTCTCCAGTAAAGTGCTGGTCTTGCTGTGACAATCTTGCTAAACCCGGTTTGTTGTAACTGCTCTGCAAAATGTGCATGGAGATTGCAAGCTCTTGAAACTGATACATTTGTAGTTGCCTCTTTGATCTTATTCCTTAGAAATGTTTACTTCCTTTGGTTTTGTCTCATTTTTCAATTTGTTCTTTTTCTGCTGTAAGGCTCTATTAAATGACAGCTCTGTGGTTTCTGACAACACCTGTTAAGTTTCTATGAAATTGTGATTTGAAGTTCGCAGTCGGTTGTTCTCTAAGATGCTCTCATAGTATCTGCCCTATTAAAAAAAATATTATTCATCAGAAACTATCAAAAGGAAAGGTATTAGCTTTCTCTGTTTCCTTCAGTTCTTGTGCCTTTGCCTTCTTCAGTTACTTTCTAACAAGAATAAAAAGTGTGTTCTGTAACTCTCTGCCAATAATTTGTAATTTGAACATCCACAGGAGTGTAGCAGTGTATAAATGAAGTTCCATTTTAGATTTGCTTTATAACTATTTAATATAAAGGATACAGATCATTATATCTACATCCTAATGCCAGGTGCTAACAGAGAAAGGCATTTGATTTGATCTAGTGGGGGTTTTTTTGTTTGGTTTTTTGGGGGTTTTTTTGGGGTTTGTTTGTTTTGGGGTTTTTTGTTGTTTTTTTGTTTTGGTATGCAATCAGAAGAAATACGTGTTTTCCTTTTGGAAAGGTACCTGTGGAAATACGATGGTGTTTCTAAAAATATCAATTTATGATGTGCTGCTTTAGAATAGTGATATGGACAAATAATTTCTGGAATGTTGTGGCAGGAGAAAAGGAGAAACCTCTCTAATAGTGCAACAACAGACAGTCCCAGTATAATTTAGAGCAAATCTAGGTGTGACTAAGCCAGACACGGGCAGTTGCTGTCCTCTGTTGTCTTAGATTTGATCCCTAACATTTTCCTGTCCCTTCAAATAATAATTAACAGTCTGCATTGCCAAGAAAAGTTCTGCCTTTAGGGTGATGGTGTTTGGGTAGGAGAAATTGCTAGCTGTGGGAAATGCTCTTCAAGAGAGCAATGTTTGACTGCCATTCCATAGAATAGTGCAGTTGAGTTTTCGGGGAGCGGAAGAAAAGAGCTGGTGCAATTGAAGAGGCAGATGCTGTCAGCTGATGTTTGTCCTCATCTCCTCAAGCACTTCTGGTGTTGCTTCTTTGCAGTGAGGAGTCACTGTTACTGAAATCATACTTTTGAATAGAGGAGGGAAGGGTTTAATTTCAGCCTGCTTTAAATGTCAGTGTTTTCAACATCTATTTTTATGGCTTGCAGAGCTGATATGGATCCAAACCCTGGTGCTTCTCTTGAGCTCTGCATCCACAGGTGCCTAGTGGAGAGTCAGATAATCCCAGTGAGATAGGATTCAAGAAGAGGGACTTTTCCCCTTGTAGCAGTCCATGACTTGCAGGGGCTGCACGATGGATTCTTTCCCCTACATGCACATGCCCAGTGGAGTGGGGCGTGCATGTGGGAGGGAGAGTTCGGGCAGGGAGTGGGTGAGAGAGCACAAAAGAATAGTGAGGGAGCAGAAGGCAGCTGGAGGATGCACACCTGTCCACACCTTAGGTGAAAGGTCTCCCTGGCAAAACCCCTGTACAGTGGTGGATTTGACCTGCTGGACCTTCTTAAAAGAGGCTCTTAGTGGCCAGTTGCCTCAATCCACTTCTCATAGCTGTCATTTTGGTCATTGGTAATGTTTGGCTGATTCAATCTAGTGCTAGCTGTTCTTGGAATCTGAGCAGAGGCAGGAAATGAAAGATCAGCATGGATGATAAAGGCACAAAGAACAACAGGCCCATACAACCAAAATTTTGATTGTGCTTGGGCTCTTTCATTGGGTTTTAACAGTCCTGTAAGACAAGTGAGTTTTGAGGAAAAGCCATATGAATCCTGTATTGCTCTTACTTCTTCAAGGTCACTGGAATGTCCATACTCATGTTGAAACTACTGCTTTGCTGGAAGAGACCTGCTGGTTACTTTTTTAAAAGATGATTTGTACTGAGGGACGGGTTCAAAATATTTCCAATTTTGAATCAGCTCCATTGAAAGGATTGAAATATAAATGTTGCGGTGCAGTTCCTACAGTGCCTTGTGGAACAGCTGGGAGAAAGTATTCACTGCATGGCCCATTTGAGACAGGAAAGCTGTCTCTCAGGAAAAAAAAAACTACTGTCCTCTTTTTCGTTTTTTTTGTTCTAGGAGTGAGATATATATCTTGAATACTCCCAGGTATCAAAAGTATCTTCCCTGGCTCAAACTGTTGTAGTGGTATAGGGGTGTTGTGGCAGAATGAGTGATGTGTCTGTTGCAGGGATTTTGTTTGTTTACTTTAGGTTGGGCTTCCAGAAATCTGAGCGATTGCAAAATTTGAGTGATGTGCTCTGAAGCTGCTATTTGTATTGAGGCTGTTCTTGCATGATCATCGAAATCAGTTCTGGGACCAGTGAAAAAACAATGACAATCCTTTCAGGGTAAGCAAAGACAAATGAAAATTAATAAGAGAGAAGACGTTTCTGTAGCTCAAATGGGCACTTGTAAGATGACTGTAGGTGGTTGTTAGGACTCCTTATGTCTTATTTTCCTGATCATGTGGGATTGCTTACAAAATCAGCACAGAAATTTAACAGCAGAAATCTCCAAAATGGCCTTAGTGACTCATATTAAAAAGGGAAATACCGTATGTGTACTTCTGGTAAACCTAATCTGAACAATGATTCATTTTTGGTTAGTTTGGTTGTGCATGATCTGCAAACTCAGTAGACTGTGGCAGCCCCTGATTTTTTTCCTCCTTGCACTTGGTTTTAAACCATTCTGAAATGTCTGTAGATTATTCTGAAATTGCAGATTGTTAGTCCATGGTTAATTAATCTCAGTTTGTTTCCCTTGGTGAATCAGACTGGAGTAGATGTCAGTCATATGCAGAGGACTTCTAAGTGTGTTTATTAGAACTAGAAAAACATGTAAGTCAATATGTAAAATATGCAGAGCTATTTAGAGAACATGCCTTCACTGAACAGTGGCGAACACGTACCTGCCTTCATTTTTTTCTTGCCCATACAAGCAGGCTGCAGACAGGGATGTGACCTGTCCTGCCCTCTCTTCACAAATGGGGTGAGATCAGCGCGTGAGGAGAACGATGGAGACTGGGGATGTTCACTTATCTAGTGACACTTGGAAAAAGAGGCCCCAAAATTCATTTCTAGGCATTGCAACTACTAGTATCCCCCATGAATTGTCTCTCTCCTGTTCCCTTCCCCCAGTCCTACTTCTGTAGCTGTGTGGAGGGAGCAGGTGTTGGACGAGGACTCCAGGAGATAACTGAGCTCTCCTCTTCTGCCTGTAACACTATATTACTGTTGAAAAGCACACTGCAAGATATGTTTTAATTAGAATGTGTTTTGCTGCAGTGTGATTAAGGTTAGAAAGCTTGTGCTTGGTGGAGTAGGGCATTTTATTATTGTGCTTTTCTAGATCAGATTCTCATCATTACCTTAGAGAGAAGGAAATGAGAATATGGGAAACCATTCACGTAATAGTCTGCATAATATTTTTTCAGAAGGGTACTTGTGAGTTTTATTTGAGACAGTCTCGAAGGGTTCTCACACTGAAGGACTATAATACTTAACTTTGTAGTATTGCATGTCCCTTCAACAAGAGGGCAGACAGAGCTGAGCTGACTCTTTTTTTGATTGCTTTCTGTAATAAATGCAAATTATTGGGGACTTGAATATTGAAGGAGCATTACAGTATTTTTGCTGTTGAAATAACGAACAAGAGCTACCATACTTCCAAGATGTATATAAGCAAAGACAAAACAATTGAAAAAATATGATTGCTGGCTAGCTGCATTTTGATTCAGATTTGTTACAATATTTTGATATGGTAGGTCAAAATTAATTAAACAGTAATTCAGTGTTCTCAGGAAGTGTCCTAATATCTTTTTGTAGAATTCCATTATAAGATCACTTTTTAATGTGAAAAATACTTTTATTTCTATGCTCTCTCTCTTCCCACCCACATTACAATTTTCTACAGAACAGAAGTTATGGTTCCTGATGAGGTTAGTATTTGCATATGAAGTGCTGAAGAAGATCAGAGGCTTTTATGTCACCTCATACCCTGGTGATGATACCAACTTCTTAGACAAAGCTGGTCACAAGTAAATTTGCAGGAACAATCACTCAGCATCATAAGAGCTTGCTTATTTGGAGCAGCTAACTTCAGAAACTGCAGTGTAGGTAGGTTCAGTCATTTGCCACTCTCAAAAGTGAAAAATACAGTATTTCTATTCCAGTCTCTCCCACTCGTCATATCTAGCTGCCTAGTTTTCCAGCTCAGTTATGCTGCTACATTAGTCCATAAAGCTTTGCTGTAAACCACCAGATTGTTGAAATTTCCACTCTTGACTTTAACAGTGGAAACTTCTCTGCTGTTAGAGACCGGAGGCGCCCTTAACAGAGGAAGTACTTCTTTAAACTGCATATATATTTTCTGTTTTACACCAACTGGTATTTTTAACAGAATATGTTGGATTCTTTTTATCAGAATTAACACTCCTGTGCCTTAAATTCTCATAAGTTTTTACTCTCAAAAGAGTCCATGCCTTGAACCATTGGACAATGGCTTTTGCTTTTCCTATTCTTTGCAGGTGATTTTAATGGGTAGTCTGCATTAAAAGACAATCAAAACTAATTTCTAAAAAAGAGTCAGTATATAGAGATTGTTTCAGTCGATCATTAATGGTAATGTCAAAATCTAAAGAACAATAGAATGAACTACCGTAAAGATCTTATTTCAGTAAATGTAATTTATTTTAATAAGATTTTAAATTAATATATTAAATATATTTCTATGTTTTAATTGGTATTAATTGTTGAATGCATTGTTTCTTCTATAAGTAAGGTAGATAATTAATTTCTTTTGTTGTGAATTTACATAACTTTCAAATACAGGCAGGATGCAGCCCATTGCCTGGGGCATGTTGGATGATCAGTATCTCAATATTGATTGCAAAGGTACACATTAAGTGTCTGTAAAAAAATTAGTTCTTTGTTATCCCTTGTATATCCCCCTGAAGAAACAACAGCTGCCGTTGTGTTCAAAGCTGTGGAGTTTTCCTGGACTCTTCTGAAGCAGATCCTGTGCTGAGGGCTGTCTCCCTGCTCCAGGCTTTGTGTTGCTCAATGTTTTGCCGGGTGCAGGTGCCCCCTATAAATGGAGTGAGAGCTGGTGAGCTGGGCTGGGTCCTGCTGCACCCCAGGAAAAGTCTCTTTCTCTGCTGAAGAAACAGACAAGTTACTGGATGGGTCCTAGCTCTGGGTGGCCTTTGCGTTCCTGCACTCCTGCTGTCTACCTTTTTTTGAACAATACTCTTGTGTATAAGGTATTCTGCTATTTAGTCTAGGCTCTGACTGTCTTTCATACCTGAAGATTACAACACACAAATTTCTCAGTGTTGAAAACTCCCAGACTTACTTACTTTCCTTAAATCCTGAAAAAATGCTTGTTCCAGGTAAAAAGTTAGGGCAACCTCAGCATCTTTGAAACATACAGATTCATTTACAGATGATCTTTTTATTTAGTCTGATAGTATATTCCTGTCCAAACAGCCAAGCTTGTGTTTCTTTAAAAACAAATAAATCATGTGAATGTGGTGAGCAGTGTTTGGCATACTGAATGGCCAGGGCCTCTTGCATTTGTAACTTTGTTTTCCTGCCTTGTCAAAGAATATTATCTTGCAGACTCTGAAATGTTTTGGCCTTCAGAAAAATGAGCTATAAAGTTCACCAGATGGAGAATCGATCCTTATCACCTCTCTCCACATTGTTTTTCACCTTTCCCAGCTATCATATTCTAAATCCCAGGCCTTGGTCCAGCCCGTGGGCAGTTTTTTTACCCGGCTTAGTCAGGGAGGTGATTTCCCTTTTTTTACCTGTTACACTTAATTTACAGCAGTAATGTCTGCTGTGTGGAATTGCTGCAATAAAGGTGTCCCTCTCCTTGTGCCAGGGGATTAGCTGTAGAAGCAAAGAACATTGCACCTTCCACGATGTGGGTGGACAGCTTTAAGTAATGGGTCTAATCAGAGCAGTTTCTCTTTTGTGTCTCAGTATGACTCTGTTGAAGTGTACTGATGGTTCTCACCCATGTCTCTGGAAGACACAAGCTTTGGAGTGTAAGTATGCAGGTTCAGAAACCTGCTGTCATCCCTGTCCCAGGGCAGAGAGGATACTTACTGCATCTGGTTGTGCCTCCTTCAGTATGGTACCAGGGGATGGTGGTGCTGGTACCTGCAGCAGCATCTCTCAGCATGGAGTTGAAACAGCCATTGATATTTAAAACATAAAGGATCTTCAGTATTTGGGCAAGCTCTATTGTTATTATTGTCTTTTAGCAGTACAAATGTCACCAGCTAGCTTTTGGTACCTGGTATGTAGTTATGAAGCAACAGGTAGTGACTTCAGTTCCTTATTATTTTAGTTGTGATTGTTGTTCACAATTCAGCAGTGAAAGTCTTCACTGAAGCTATGTACTCCTTTGGAAGTTACACTGTGGAGTTCTGCCCTCAGGCACCACGAGGTAGAGGTTTTTCAAGCTGTTGTTTTGGGTGGAAAGGAGACGTTTTATTGCAAGAGTTGCATGAAGCACTTCAGAAACACTGCGAATTTTTTCCTTTCTTCCCTTCCCTTTCCCTTTTCTGCTTGAGTTAATTAAACCACATCAGACAAAAGGTTTTCTGTGGACAATACTGTAATACCTTTAGCAACAATTGTGCTTTCTATAAGGATAGTTTCACCTTTTATGTAGAATTGCTAAGGGGCTTTTCTTCAGGCAGACACCTCTGATGTCAGATCACACGGAAGCAGATCACTGTGACAGGCTGGGTGCTGCCTTTAACCAGCTAAATCTTGCATCCTAACCTTTCTAAGGCAAGCTCCCTTGTGTCTGTGCTGCAGGTGGGGCTCTGGAGGCACAGGGGAGCTTGGAGGGGCCAGGAAGGAGCACCTTACAGCATGCTGGTGCCATCTGATGGTAAGCTTTCACAGCAAGTTTTCCCACTTCCCATCAGTGTCAACAAGCTTTTTATTTATTTTGTGAGAGTCGGGTGAGATTACATTAGTTGCATGGTTTTGTATGTATCTTCCAGAAATAAAAGTACTATATTAATTTAAAAAATCTAGAAGTGTTTTGTATAATTTTCCTTATTTATCCTGTGTATTAAAAAGAGCTTTAAATTAAACAACATCCTCCAATGTGACTTTTTCACTTAGTTTTCTTTTTTTTCCCTCCAGAAGTAACTATTAATTACAGACATGGTCTTCCCGTGATAACTCTTACACTGCCCACAAGAAGTGAACGCTGTCAGTTCACTGTTAAGCCAGTGGTGACCACTGTAGGAGCATTCCTGCAGGATGTGCAAAGAGAAGATAAAGGAATTGAGAGAGCAGAAGTCTTCGCAACAGGTATTTTGTATTTCTTTTATTTGCTGAAATAAATACATTCCTTTTCAAATGGACTGTACTTTTCTTCTGAAGCATGAGTTCAGTCCTCTGTCAGGTTTAGCACTGCTGCTGCAGGAGTAGCTGTTGAATCCTTCTGGGGTTTCTTGGTGTTTCAAAGTTAATAACTGAGTCCTTTTGAATGGACTGATTGAAAATGCAGAATTGGATCTATTACTGTAACTCTCTTTCTATCCCAGTAGTGTCCTCTGTTACCTTTTTCAGCTAGCTTCTCTTTGTAATGCTGTCTTTAAGTAAGTATCTCTCATTTCCTTGATGTCTCTTTCTTTTCTTGTCCTTCATGATCATTCTTAAAAGACAACCTGTCGGGCTATTGAATGTGATGCCTGCCAGTTGTTCAGTGTTTCCAAGAGTCAAAATAATCCATTTGCCTTGCTACAAACTTGAACTTGTGTGAATAATTCAAGAGCTAAGTAGCCAGATAATGTGTGCAATAGTAAAGGATAGCTTTTTGAGACTTTGAGGAGGTTTTATTTATTAGCTGGAGTACAATGTTTCAGGGCCCTTGGATTGAAAGGAAACTGATCGTTAGGGTCCAAGGGTAACTGATATTTTCACATTGATGTGGACTTTCCTCCTTGTAACATCCTGTTTATCCTGTTGTCCCAAGTCTTTAGATAATTTTCTCAAGCTTTGTTCACTGTTTTCTTCTGTTCCGTCTCTTTGGTTTGCCTGTTGATAAAGCTAACATCAAGTTAATCTCATTCTCCATTTTATTTCCAAGACAATTTGGTTTGTATTTTGGCAGTGCTTTGTTTTTCCACAGCAATTCTGAAAAGTCTTGCAACCCCTGTCCTGGTACTAGAGAAGGATTCAATCTTAAAAGTAGAATTGGGATGTAGCTTTTTTTGTCTGAATCTGGTAGAATAGGTACTTGAATTTGGCTAACTAAAAATGTTGATTTCTCCCCTTTCCTCCTCCTATCCCAAACAAGAAAGAAAAGAAAAATAAGGATAGCTACATACCTGTGGAAAGATTTATTTTACATCAGGTAACACATCAGCAGAAAAAAGGATGGGGTCAAAGAAAGCCGGTTCAAAGTTTCGTAGCTGGGTGCGTTCATAACATTCTTTTCTTTCTGGTTGATACTACAGAGGGCTGCAGGGGCTTTTGAAGGAATTGAAAATTGATGTTCCCAGAAGGTCAGGAAGCCACAGATCTAAGAGAAGCTGCTTTAGTTTCCTTTGTGGGTACATTTAGTAAAACAGGAAAATACCCCATAGAGCAATTTATTTCTGTCTTCTGGCGTAATAGAGATGTGATCTGTGTGAGTCCCAGTGTGTGCATGAGCTCCAGGAGCTTCGTGTACACTGGCA
Source organism: Pardalotus punctatus (assembly GCA_013400915.1). Lineage (NCBI taxonomy): Eukaryota > Metazoa > Chordata > Aves > Passeriformes > Pardalotidae > Pardalotus > Pardalotus punctatus. Next base: position 138,524 of record VZTX01015208.1, read on the forward strand.
TTGGTTTTTTTTGGTCTTGTTTTGCTTTGTTTTGACAGTATGTGCTAGAGAGCAGAAGTAGAAAATTCTCTTGAAGAAGATAATTTCCTAAAAGACTCTTATCTACAGAAGCCACTGTAACAAATGGTTGTTTTGAGCAGCTGGCTTTCCTCTCAACATGGAAGTTTTTCCCTACAGAGGATTTCTTAGTGGGCCGAGGCAGAACTTGTGCTGGCAGCAGTTAACCTGTGGCACTGCTGTTGTGCAGAGACATCCAGGACAGGAGTTTTTGGGATTCACTGCCAAATTGCATTCTTCCCTGGTATGTCAGCAAAAGCTGACTACTCCTGCTGCAGTGCAAACGTGGGTCACTTGTGAAGCATAAGATAATTGCTGTACAAAACCTACAAGTTTGGCATTTTTGGCATGGATAGGCAGCAAATTCCAAAGTGGATAGGAATTTGGGTGATTTTTACCTCATCTCATCTGTTTAAACACACACCCGATCCCCTCTGATTTGGGAATACTTTGATTAAAACAGTGACTGTCAAAATAGTTCTCTGCTCTGTATTTGTCAAGTGCCAGGCAAATGTAATGTTATAGAACAGGTGAGATGTTTAATTTATTGGAAACTGATACTGTAAAGAGAAACTATTGGTCAAGTACTGAGAGTTGAATTTAAATATTAATTATTAAAGAAAGAAGTATGAAGTCTTGATTTAGTGTAGGCACTTCTGTTTCATATAACCATTAAATGAAACCTAGCCTTAACTGAAATTATCAGTGCTGTGTATCATGACTTGCTTTCATTTTCCGCATATTGGATTTTGGTCCTGCAAAACTTTTGTAGACAAAAATGTGACACTTTGTTCACATTGGAACACTTGTGTTTAGGTGCAGGATTGAAACTAGCCTTTGCTAGTTTGCCTGTAGGGAATTTTCTAAAATAAAATACTTCCTTTTCCTCCAAACTTTTCTGCTTTTCAGTTAATAAAAGGTTGCAGAGGTTAATAAATCAGTGGTGTATTCAGAACATCCAGAACAAAGAGCCTGTCTGGCACTTCTTTTTAAACGCGTTTTTTGCTTAAATGTCTCTTTATAAATGTCACCTTAATAATGTACATGCAAATGAGCCTTGATGTTTTATTACACTGTGAGAGAAAAAAGAAATGAGTGGATGGGCACATTAAAATTTTGGATTGAAAGTGATAGGCTTCTGGGTTTGCTTTGCTACCCACACAGAGTGGGCAGGCGAGCCAGCTGGGATGTTTGCTTGCAGAGTTCAGCAGTGTGAGCCTCAGCAGATGGGGCCAGAGGACAGGGTTCTGGTGAACAAATAAATTGCAGATGTGGGGTTGTCTTTGGTGCCTTTCTATAGTGGGTGTGTGAGGACAGATGGACGAGCTGGGGCAGTAGCTGTGACAAATATTTACATACAAAAATCTTGGTGTTTTGTGGCCTGTTTGTTATTCATCTTGGGAGTTGCCTAGCTGCCTAGCCCTTGGCAGGGGCAGGGAAAATGCCCTTTGTATGTATAGGAATGAGAATCAGCTGCTCTGTAGCTCTGAAACCCCCATGCCACAGTGATGTGTCCAGCAGCAGTGATGAGAAGCTCTGGAGGCTCTTGGGCCATCTGAACCCCAGTGTGCTCCTGGCAGCCACTGTTACATGTTCTTGCTAGTGAGTCCAGAGCTCCTTTTTGGTAGGAGCTGTAAAATTGCATGTAAAATTCATGGGGTACCATTCATGTGAATTTCTGCATTAAAAAAAAAGGTAGAAAAGTGTTCTCCAGAGCACCAAAGCTCAACTCCATTCCCTGCACAGGATAGCCCCAAGAATCACACAATGTGTTCCTCCAGACTGTTTAGTATTAGCTGCCAGTTCTGAAAGTAGAGTTCCCTTCCAAACATTATTAATGAAGAACGCCAGCAGTTTTCTGCAGGGTTATCAGCTAATGTTTAAGACTCCTTACGATAAGTGATCTAGAACAGAAATCTTTCTTCTTGCAGATGGTAGCAAGGTCTCTGATGCAACCTTGATGGAGGTCTTACTGATGAACGACTTTAAACTTGTTATCAACAACACAGCGTACAGTGTGTCACCTCCTGTAAAAGGTAAGAGTAAACCTTAATAACGGATTATCTCACTTCATTTAGTGAAAGGCTTGGGTAGCCTCAGAATACTGAAACCTGTGCAGAGAAAGGTATTTCTCTTTGGTTTTGTTTTACCACTGGATGGTCCTGCTTTTGGGGTTGGAGGTGGACAGAGAATGAAGAAGGGTGTTTTCTTGAAACGGTTTATATGACAAATATTTTCTTTTCAGATAAGCTGAGTAGTGAGCATGCTACTGAAATGGAAGATATCAAATCCTTGGTTCATAGACTGTTTGTGGCTCTACATTTAGAAGATCACCAGATCAGGAAAGAGAGAGAATTGCTAGAGAAACTGGACTATCTGAAAGGAGAGCTGCTGCCTCTTGAACAGGTTGGAAAGTGGGGGTACTTTTTTTTTTGTTAACTCAAAAACATTTCCTTTCATCAAAAGTAAGTCCTGTGACAGAAGAAAATCAGCATGAATGGCTTGGGTGTTTCTGTTTTGTTTGTTATGTAAATGGAGGTCAACTCAAATAGAATTCAAATTATATTCAATTCTGTTATTTTCCTTTGTGTTATTTATGGGGTAGAAGCCACAACACCTAGAGAAAGCTGTCCTAAACAAACTTCAGCATGGCTAGTATTGAGATTGAAAGGCTATTTAGTCACCTGTTGCTTTATGAGTTTTGAATACCCACTACAGTAAAACACTACAGCAGGGTTGACATCATCTGTGGCTTAAGCTAGTGTCCTAGAACAGGAGTCCTGCTTTATGAGGACCAGCCTCAGTGTTACTCAGAACTGCCTTGAATGGTAAATGGAAATCCCACAGACACAGATCCCTAGTAGGGGGGAGATTTAAAGTGGAATTTCTTGGTGCACAATGGCAAAAAGATGTGGTTGCCATTAGATTTCAGTGCGTTTATTCCCAGCAGGGTAAGTCAGTAAGAGGTGTTGGTAAGAGATCCTGAGAAAGGATCTAGCCCAGCAGGAGAAAACATAGTTGAGGAGCTGCTCATCAGAGGACCACTCATGTTTGAACAGGTTTCTGCATTTCTTCTCTTTAGATGAAGGCCAGAATCATGCACAGTGCAGATGCAAAAACCTCCAGGCTTTTATGGGTTGGCTTAGCTCTGATGTCAACTCAGGGGGGAGCGCTGGCGTGGCTCACATGGTGGGTCTACTCATGGGACATCATGGAGCCAGTCACATACTTCATCACCTATGGGAGTGCCATGGCTTTCTATGCCTACTTCGTTCTTACTAAGCAGGTGAGTCCTTGCTTTCTAAATGTCTGGAATGTTGAAAAGGAGGAAAACTGACTCTGTGAATCACAGTGTTTGAGCTCTGATGAAAATAGAATTCAGTAGGTAGCCTTGCCATCGGACAGGGACTTGTTTGATCTGTAATGCGGCTGGATACAAACATTACATCATGCAGAATCAAGCAGGTGCTGTTGCACATGAACTGCAGACCAGCTACTGAGCATAACTACTATCTGTAGCATTTCGTAAATTAGGGAATGAAAAGTAAGGAAGGAAATCCCTCTTTTAAAATGTTTGTAGATCACTTTGCACAGTAAATGGCACCTAGCTCACTGCAGTAACAGGAGAGCAGCTGGTAATGCTGTGCAAGTTTGTGAATGCTGCCTTACAGAAGCAAATCACCCAACTGTAGCTTTTATTTGTTGGAGTTTATGTATATACAGTGCGGGGTACAAAACTGTTTGGAACTCTGGCAGCTGCATTACTGAAACACTTTATTTAGTGCCTGAAGAAATGTTACTGCTTTGCTCTTCATTATCTGACTGCTTTTTCATGACTTAGAATGAATGGAGGTAAATCTAGGACAGCTGAAATAGAGCAGGAAGCAGGCATTGTGTAAAAGAGAAAAGTTTGCTCAGATTTTAACTTAGCTTCTCAAGATAGACTTGTTCTGAAATCCTGTAAGACTTCGAGAAATGTTTCTTTTTCCTGTTTTAGCTCTGTACTTACTCTCAAAGTAGACATCTTGATGTTGAACTTTCTGTGATGCAAAACTCTTTTTGTTGTGGATGTATGTGGAGGAGTAACCAACACTTTCTTCCATTATACCAGTGAATCTTGTGACCATTATACCAAAATGGACCTTGATAGACATTAGGTTCCTTCAGTGAAAAGGGGAGACATGTCTGTTTTTATGAAGAGCTGGCTCTGAATATGACTTTTTACCCCTTCTCACTGGTTTTTAAGAAGGGCTAAGGCGTTCCTGCTTTTTGCTCATTACATTATGAGATTACTACTTGGCTTTTTTGAACAGCTGCTTGGAGCCATTGCTTAAGACTTTCAAATAAGTCCTCAAGAAATAGTACCTGAATTTTCTCTGACTCCTTGGAAGTAGACTCCATTGACTGAGGTGGCTCCACTCATGAAGATCAAGCTATGTCTTTATTATAATTGAAAATTCCTTCAGACAGGATGGAAATTACTCCTACCATGTGTTTAAAAAGCCCTTATCACCTGTAAGGGTATAACTTCATACGTAGCCTCTTTACAAAACATACATATGTGTGAACAAGGTAAGCCTTCCTGAAACAGGCTGAGTTTCTAATGTGCTGACCTCTACTCATTTTCGTTGCCAACCACAAATCCATGTCCTTCTTCCTTCCCCAGGACTACATTTACCCTCTTGCTAAAGACAGGCAGTTCCTCCACTACTTCTACCGTAAATCCAAAAACCGGCATTTTAATGTGGAACGATACAACAAGCTCAAAGACGACCTAGCAGAGGTATTTAAATGCAGTCCTTCGATAAATGACAGAGATTCTGGCTTAAGATTTTTCCAGTAAACTCTCAGCTAACAGTAAATTAACCTCAAGTCTTGCTATCAAAACGCTGTATTACTTATCAGCCGGTTTCAGCTGTTCACATAACCATACAGTGGTTGCCTTTGACATATAAGCTACTTCAGTAGGTCATCAGAAAGGGAGACCTTAATGAATTTAATTTAAAACAAGTAAATCAGTTTATCAGCATGACACATTTTTTGCACACTCTAATTAATGTTGCATTTTTGGCCCTTTAATGCAATAGCTGCATTTATTTTGGGCACAATATGATTGCTGCACTGTTGTGGTAATACACTCTCTTCCTTGAAAGGAGATTGTCTTGCAGAATTCAGCATTTGACATCATAACCTTATTCCTTAGGTAAAAGACTTTATATTTACAGAATATGGGTGACTGGATGGAAAAGGTGGTACATGCACCTAGGAAAAATTTGGTGGCCTTCTTAAAAAAGTTGTAGCAGATCTCTCCTCAATTATTACTCCTCCATCCTCCATCCTATCTTGGCAGCCCTGTGTTCCATGTCTTGTAAATAAAATGGAAACTACCCCTAATTTTTAGTTCAAAATGCATAGTTCAAGGTGTAATTTCATAAGATACATTTGACATGTTAGAGTTTGATACTTTTTCAGTGGCCTCCGGGTATGAATTTTGTAATTGTAGCTTCAGGAAAATAATACTTTGGGGTGTAGGTGAGTGTTGAGGTGAACAGCAAAAAGTGTTCATGCTTCTCTCTGGAGACTGAATGACTTGAGCAGGTCTGTCACTGTTCAGCATCCTCCATTTGGTTGGTTTGATTCCTTGCCTAAGTCCAATGCCTTCTGAGAAAAGAAAGTATATGTGTGAAAGTGGAGAAAACAGAGGGCTACAGAAGGATGAACTCTCACTCTCTCTTGCATTGGCAGACAGAAGAATCCCTGAGGCGTCTGCGCCAACCTCTGCGCCTGAAGCTTCCCATCCAGGAAATCAGTGACAAGGACTGACTTTGGTTTTGTGTGTATTGGAGATGCCCTTTCACAGCTGATATGAACATTTAGTTACTCCCTAGCACCTGGGTATTTTTGACCACTAAAGTTTTAAAAGTTGCAATAAATAGCTACAAAAATGATTTGATCATTTAATGGCTTGGGTATGTTTTGTTTGTTTTTGTTTTTTTTAAACCTTATGGAGAAACCACTGAAGCAAAGTTCTTCACAATGTTTGTCAAATCTCATTAGTACAATGAAGGCATTCTTACTGCTGATAAAATGACAGAACATTTTATAAATAAGGGCACTCTTTTTAGTACCATTTACTATAACACGGTAGTAGCTCACAGGATGATTAACATCTGCATGGAATAGTAAAGATTCCTTTCCTGCAATTACTGTTTCCTTTCCCCTAGTCTGTGCATTGACTTGGTGTACCACCGCAGGTAAAGTTTAGACTAGTGTGACATTTAAGCTTTTTTAGTAAATAGTACTGGAAAAGTAAGGCATCTCAAACTCAATATATAAAATCATTTATGTTTCGCTGTTGCATTTTATTGGAAAAATTTACCAAAACATTCAAACATACATGATTTATACAAAGCTTAAAAGTAGGTGCAGTAAGATGTAACATTTATGACTCAGAACATAGTATATGGAAAGACTTAACTAAAGCAGAGCCGGTAAATCAATTATTTTATCCCCAGGAAAATGGATTAAGACACTTTGGTCAGTTTGAGTTTTCCATTGTCTCCTAGAGGGGCATATAATAATGTAAACAACCCCTAAAAAACAAAGAAAATAAATATTTGCTGCAAGTTAATACCATTGCAGTTCCTGATGCTGCAGTAATAACAATCCTGTGGTGACCATGCCACTACCACTTTTATGTACACAATGACAGAGGTATGGCTGATCTTCTCCAGGGCCAAGAGGAGGCTGATCCAGCACCAAGGCCTGAAGTATGAAGGTTTGCCTATGTTATATTTTGAGGAGCTGCCTTGAGATGTCCAGCGGTTTTAGCTTTAGAAATCTGGACAAGGCCAGCTCACTCAGAGTCACCCTAAGCAAAGCTGCACATGGTCTCATCTCACCACTGTTTGCTTTTCTCCTGAGGATGCAAAGCACCAGCAAGCTGTAATTGTGCCCCAAACATAAATGATATTCAAGCAAAAGGAAACCCTTTATTAATCAACCCTATTTAATTAATCCTATATTAATGCTACAGTAGTGCTCGTCAGCTTTAGTTCCTTTTTAGTGTTGAGAGACAATTAAAAAAATGTCTAAAAAGCTCAATAAAGCCACAAAAATTGCAAGGTGGTACTGCTGTCCACAAATGTAAAAAGATGCCCTTCAAACATACTCCCTGTAAACTGTGCTCTTGGAGGAAGACAAGTTAGTCTAATGCAACATTAGAAATGTTTTGGAAATAGTAAAATGTGCCATAGTTAGATGGCAATCAAGCAAAAGGCTTTTAAGAAAAAAGTAATCTAGAGTATCAATTTCAATAAAATCTGAGCACCTTGTAATAGTTTTGCACCAGTCAACTTTTCCCAAATTCCCTGAGATAAATTCCCTGCTGTAATTCTAGCTTTGAAATTGCTTTAAGATTTTAGAAGCTATTAGGTATACAAACTGTAATGTTTGATCCCAGTGATTTTGCAGACAATCTTTTAGAGCATTAGTCTCCTTAATTAAGATGGTGTTTTTTACTTCTGCAGCAAGTAATGGAAATGGTCATCATTGTTAAATAATCTACTTAGATTTTGGATGGAAATACAATTTTTTGGTTAACATTGAGGCAAAACAAGGAATCTGTTTTTTCCCTATAGCATCAGGGTTTTTGCACCTATCCACTCTGCGATGCGATACTTTCCTGTTAACGAGAGTGAGAAGTTCTGTGAACTCCAAGGAAGATCCATGCTTCCTAAGTGTCTCACACAAATCTTGGATGTACCAGGAGCCATTTAAAGTGTCACGATGAGAATAGTAGCCTAGTGTAGAACAAGAACATAAAATTATATCCAAATGTAAGTAGTGATACCTCTTGGAAAAATATTTCTGAGAGTCACTGTTTGCTGTTTGAATTACTAATGGGTGTAAATCTTACTTTGCCAATTACATAATTTCACTGGAAGTTGTAGATGGGAAATAGCTTTGATATCACTTGTAGGGCTCAGCTAAGAGAAACATGATGCAGGGATTGGCAGCTTACAGGACTGCATCTCCATAAGAGAGATGGGACTGAGGACAAGATACATGGGGGACACTGGAGAGAACAGCCATGTTGTACAGGGAAATTCATAAGCCACCAGAATCCTACAGTCCTGGAAAAGAGAGGAATGCTTGCTGTCAGAAGGCAGCTCAGCAGCAAGATTGATGAGAATGCTTCTGTTTGGCAAATTAAATGCACCTTGATAGTTTATTTTCAATTTTTCTTTAGCACATTTTCTTTAGTTCTTTCCCAGGTAAGTTGTTACTTATCAGACATGTAAATCAGATGACGTGGAACTGTTCTCATTTTTTTGACTGCAAAATGAAGAAGTGTTCGGGGTTGTTACAGTGAAGTATCAGACACTGGATGTAAAATATTGGAACTTACCTTGTGCCACAGAGTAGCACATGATAAAGTCTGCACCAGCAGGCAGAGTGTAGATACCAGCTGCATCCACTTCTGTCTCATTGACAAGGGATTCATTGCTGCTGTCTGTTAAATCGTGAGCAATGACTGGATCATCATGTTTATCACCTCGACAGGCCTGTTGGTGAGAAGTGTTGTTATGCTTCCACCTCTGCTGAGCTCACTGTTAATATTCTGCTGCTAATCAGAGGGACTTCTGTTCATCTAGGAGCGCCACATTACTGTGACTCTACATTTAGAAAGACCCATTTACTTCTCTGTCACTTCAAATATTGAGGACAAAGTCCACTGAAAGCTCCAAGATGATCTCAGAACCACCAAGACTGGAAGGGGTCTCTTGAGATCATCTAGTCCAAACCCCTGAGTCAAGCAGTGTTAGCTACAGCAGGTTGTTCAGGACTGTGTCCAGTCAGCTTTTGAGGAACTTTGTAGATGGAGACTCCACAATCTGTCTGGGTGAACTCTTCCAGTGTTTGACCAGCCTCACAGTAAAAAAAACAAAAAAGGTGTTTTCTTATGTTGAGATGGAATTTTGTGTTTTAATTTCTTCCCATTGCCTATTACGCTGTTACTTGGGTACCACTGAAAAGAGTCTGTCTCCCTCTTATTTATTCCCTCCTACTAGCTGTTGAGAACATTGATAAGATCCCCCTAAGCCATCTCATTCAAGCTGAACAGCCCCAGCTCTGTCAGCCTCTCCTCATATCAAACATGCTCCACAGTCCCCTAATCATCTTTGTTGCCCTTTGCAGGACTCACTCCAGTAAGTCTGTGTTTTTCTTGTACTGGGGAGCTCAGAACCGGACACAACACTTCAGGTGCAGCCTTACCAGTGCTGAGTAGAGAGGAAGAACAGCCTCCCCTGCACCTGCTGGCAAGGCAGTGTTGAATTACAGTTCTGAAGCACAGCCATCATTGCATGATGGGACACTTCTGCTCTTAGTGCAATCTCAAATGTGTTAGTTGAAGGAGGGTTTTTTGTGAGAAGTCAATAGCGATCCCAGTATTGTTAGTGATGCAGAAAGTACACATGGGGGTGAGAACACAATCAGAAGATACAAAGGAGCATTACTTAAGAACTACCACTGAGAAACGAAAACACAAAGAATCTTTACAGTGATAAAGTTTCATCTTGATGTTTCTTCTGATTTCCAGGGATAAGTGCTATGCCAATTGTACTGAAAAAGAACTCAGTTGATGAACTAAGTTAGCTTTTTGATGAGTACTGTTAAAAGAGAAAAGAAATCTGAATGAGTCCTAATGAAAAGTTAATTAACAATATGTTGCTTCTTGCAGCAGCCCTGTGCCCTAAGGAAGCTTTCATTTGGAATAAAAAAGGTAATATTTAGAATTACTCTGTAAAATACTATAATTACAATCTGCTGAAGGCCAAGTTTGTATATGAGTTTGCTAATTGCAATCTGGATAAAAATGTGATAAAGCCCTGCATGACCTGGTTTGACCCCATGACTCTGCTTCGAACAGCAGGCTGGACCAGAGACCTCCTGAGGTCCCTAGCAATTTGCATTCTCGTGTGAACCACAGAAAGAAACAGGAGGTTACATATGGTCTTTATCTGACCACTTAGCACAAATAGTATTCCTGAGACAATAAAGCCTTAATTTGATTCTTTCGTTTCTACAGAAATGCCAAGTATAGGGCATAGACAAAAAACCAACCAACCAACAACAACAAAAAAATCGCTACCACCACAAAACCCAACCAAAAAGTCCACAAAAAAAGAAAACAAATAAAAACTAGAACACAAAACCCAACTTTGGCCAAGGATCACGTAAAGGGACTTGCTTGGAAGGGAGCAATGAAGATACAAGGGTTTGACAGCTTATCAGCAGAGCCTGGGGCTGTGAAATGTGAGCAATAGGGGCTTGCACAGAACTTTCATCAAAAAAAACTTGATACTGGATTCTGTGCTGTTAAATTACAGTCAGTCAATCTGACATGGGCTTAATTTGTGTTTCTCTTCATAAAATTACCTATTAAATACAGCTAGAATAATAATATTAACACTAGTATACATTAGGGTTTCTAAGAAAAAGAGAAGAATCTTTGTCTTAAATGCCTTGTGGAAAGACTGTATCAGGAAAACTGACATCTGTATTGCAGGAGAAGACACAGGTCAATGTTAACTCCACTGAATTCAGAAACGGACATCTTACCTGAATGATAAATATCTTTGGTTTTCCTACCAAACTCTGGCACTTGTTTCCTCTGAACATGTCTGTGATTGTCTGAATTTTGATTTTGTCATCATGTGCATAAATGTGATCATCCTCACCATGGCTCAGGAACACACACACAAAGCAGTCAGAATTACTGTGGTCATCCATAGAGGCTGAAACAGTCAAGTGGTTAAATGACTAAACAGTCATATTCAGGTTTAAACAGCATTGTACATTTGTATCATATCATTTAATCCCTAATCGGTCCTTTTACAAATGACTGCTATTTTCAGGTAGAGCAATACTGTAGGGATTCGAAGATGCATTGATTGAACCTGGCTGAAGGGCCACTAAACATAAAAAGAAGAACGTCATTAACTTCTCCCAGCAGCACGCACTTTCTTAGAGCTTTTAGTGACTTCATTAGTTCTCTTCATAGAAGCTCCACTTACATTGCAATAAAATAATTTGTAGTCTAACCTTTAAGTCCTTCTAATGTTAAATGACTTCCTTGTGCACAAAAACTTATTTTAAGTTAAATGAACAGAGAGATTGGAAGAAAAGATTCCAGGGAATTCTACTGCAACAATTTAGACATAACCAATATACAGTCTCTTACCTTCACGGATTTTCTGCAGCACTTCATCTGCTTTCAGATTATCAAAAGATCTGACTTCAAACCCAAGGTCTGCCAAACTATTGTTAGAACAGATCAGTATTAGTAAAAATCTTGCTCAAATTATATATCAATTGCTACCAACTCAGTTTCTTTCCCTGGGGGAGAATGAATATTTTTATGCATTATGTATGAACAAAAGTACTAAAGTTGATTTTGAATTCAAACTGGTGTCAAGTACAGGTCTACTAAAAGTTACTTCCAAGAGTTTTTCCACAGAAAGCTCAGGACTCACTGAAATCATAGGACTTGTGCCAGGAGTTTCTGTGCCTTGAAGCTTTTTTAGTATGGCTTTCTTCACCCAAGTTGCATAGGCACTATGTCTGCAAAATCTTCTGGTCTCCACTCAAACACAAGATTTAGGTAACTCTTTAATTTGACCATGATTTCTAAAGTTTAGGTGTTTTTTAAGCGTTAGTAGAGCAACCAAGTTTCATACCTGCGTCTCAGATTGTCTCTGTCTGCCATAGTCCCACGTCTCTCTGGCAGCATTAAACGCCAAAAAAAGTACTCATGATTGAAGATTAATGCAACTCCTCTTCTTTGATGGTTCATTTTGTATTCCACTGCAGGATCAAGTGATTGTCTGCTGCCACAGATGGAAAATATTCTTGGTAAATAAGGCTGTTTCATTAGTTAAGGCACATAACAGTGCACTTCAGACATGGCTACAATTCTCCATGTTATGTGTTTAGCTAAATATTAACATAATTGAATAGTACAAATGTACTTATTTGGAGTTGTAGCTGTCTGTGATTTGCTTCAAGTTCTTCTAAGTAAATCAAGTGCTGCATCGTAATTGATAGACTATAAACTGGTGATGAGGTGCTCAGTGTAGTGTACACTGCAAAAGGAGACCAAATGATTATTATTTGCCCTAACAAAATGAAAGCTATGACAATACAACTGTTCATCTAAGTTTTTGTAACCAGCCCACAAAATCTTAAAGCTGAAGGACAGAGATCTTCTTAAGAACAGAATAAATGGACTACCCAGCATCTAAGCAGAGGGCTTTAAACTATCATGGCAGCAAACATATGGAATACTTGTGTGTGTGGGAGTAGCATTCAGCAATTTTACTGGTTTATGAGTAAAAGACAACATAGGATGTGTGACAGCACACTGGACTTGGCTGTGGACCCACAGTCATGCCAACACTTGGACCCAAAAGATCCTAAGTGTTGACACGGCTGTAAATGGAAAGACAAAGCAGACAATCTTTCTGCTTTTGTAGTTATCGGTGGAGAAAACAGAAACTGAAACACTTCTGGCAACAGTGCTGGCAATAGAAAAGTCCAGAGTTCCAGGTACACAGAATGACAGTCCAGGTCATGCTGCCCTAGGACTGGCTCTGGTCAGAGCTGTCATTTTTGCCATGTTAATGTTTCATTTCTGCTATGGAATATTCAGGTTCGGTGCAATTACTGGAGAAAGTTGCTTAGAATATTTGCCTGCAGATGTTTGAGATCAGTTTCATTAGCAAATGCTTTTGTTTCCCAACAAAATTATCATCGTTATCCACAGACTATCTCTGCTTTTCCACTTTGAGAGTCCCCTTAATGAAACCCCTTTTTGTAATATCTACATAAGAATTCAGACAGAGAACAGGAATTTGGGATGACTGTTCAAAGTCTGGACTTTCTACAGTGTTGGCTGGATAGCCAATAAAAGAAGGTGGGTGCTTTATCACATTCTTCCCCATTTGGGTACCTAACATGATAAAATGCAAAGACTATACATTTTAGCCTTGTAATTATAAACATTATTTCACCTGTACCAATACCAGATTTTTTTCAGATTTTGACAATTTCTCTTCCTTAGGATTTGGCTACTCAGGATTTTGGACAGTTAGGTCCCTGGATCCTGTGAATGACCATTAAAATATGATTTCCTAAGTAGTTCTTTCTCTACTCAGCTTTATTCTCTGAATGGATGAGGCACATAGTTACCAGGCAGGTAGTTTACTGTTTTCAGGGCTTTCATGGAATCACTATTCCATGGTCCATTTCCCCTCCTTCCAGAGGAATACATTCCTGTGCTATAATCTACCCCTTAGTTTGTCCAGTGGCTCCTTAGATTGTGATGGTCTCTGCACATTGCCTAAAATAAAAAGAAAACACTCCTACTAGTCCCTTCTACATGCCTTCACAATAAGGGTGCTTCTGCATCTGGTGTAGCTAAAACTAGAAACATGTTTTATAAGTGGGTGGAGTTGAATTAAGTAATTCTGTCAAATTCTTAACAAAAATCAGAAAACCCTGCACTGACCTCAATCCCTTGGGCCATCTTCTGTCACTGCCACCAGAACTTTACCTTATATCAAATGCATCTACTTCTGTGATGTTCTCATTTCCATCTGTTAGAGAGATCAAAAAGTGGTTTAGCCACAAAATCATTCATTAAAAATAAACAAAAACAATTAGAACTTACGCATCCAGCCTTAAAGTTTAGCTGTTAATGTGAACCAAAAGCTCATTTACACATCAGGTAAGTAGGCATGCAGTTAAACAGCTTCATTAGCATTTGTCTGCACCCACAGGTTTTGGAGGCTGTTCTGGAAGTTCTGACTCCAACAGCCTGAATTTTAGGTGGTCAAGTCATGCATATATTCTATCTATCTGTCTGTATCTGTACCCATATAAACACATTCAGAGACCATGATTTTATATAACTAACTGGCTGTACTTTTTTAAAAAAAGATACTCTAAATAGTTACAATTTTACATAACTTAAAAATACACTGGTGTTTCTTTTATTTCAGTAGTGCTGCTGATACAAAGTTGAGCATTCCCTTTGAGGCTGGATGCAGCACATGAGCCACAGTAGGCAGTGTAACAGCCATTGACAACTGAGAAAATGCAAGATTTAAACCTTTTCTCTTCTGAACTATACCAACAGTAAGTACCTCCAGTAACAGAATGGACATAAAAGTAACAATGTGAGAACAACAAGGAGCACGCACATCTTGACAATGTGCAGAACTACAGACTTGCAGATGGTTAGGCCAAAATACTTGTTTCTTTCACTTAAGCATCTTAATGGACTAATAAATCACTATTGCTACTGGTAGAGACTAACTACCACATTATGAGAACTGTATACTACACTGTACCTGTGGTGGGTAATGTAGGTCTGCTATCCAGCTGAACGTGGCCTGCAATCATAAGAGAAGAGTCACATGTACATGTATTTTACAAACTACTTTTCATATACAGTACTACCTTTTCACATCCATTTTCCGCTTGTTATTAATGCCTTTTGCAAAACTAACATAGCTGTGTGTTGACAGAAGACAAAGTTTCAGACAACAACATCAGAATAAACTTGCAGAAATTTGAATTTGGCTTTAGAAGCATTAATGTTGAAAATCACAGTGCAGGAGAGCAGCGGGATGGCTCAAAGGAAGTCATGTGTTTCCAAGTGTTACTGTTTACACCTAAGCTTCCCATTGGCAAATATCAGCCACGGGTGGTGTCTTACAATTACCCCTAGTAACATGAACCACAAAAAAAGCCATTTCACTTTGCCTGAAACAAAACATATAGGTCAGACTAATGACAGAAGTGCTAAAAAGTGAGTGTTGATAGAACATACCAATCCCATCTATGACTGTTGGTTACTAGAAGGCAGAAATCTTAGAGGCCATCTGTATGTTAAATTTATGCTTTATTTTCGCTTGTGTAAAATGAGATCTCTCTGATGCTTTCGCCTCAACTAAAGGGGAGAGGGACAATCCACCCTCCCCAAAACAAGATCATAAAATATTACAGTCATCCAACTTTAAGATGGAAAATACTGTCATGTAGATGTAGGAGGAACAGAATTCCTGGGCCAATGAAAACTAGGAAAAGGTGGTTTTCCTGTTAATTTAATCCTGTTTAGTCACTTCCTAGTCTTCAGCTTTTCATTGTCACTCTCATATTGCAGCTTCATTCAGGTAAACACTATTTGAATTATCATGATTTATGAAAAGTTTTCTGCTTGTCTTATACAGACACAGGCTTGTTCTAAAACCGGATTGAGAGCAACAGGACTACTTGTCTTTGATTTCGTGAAGACAGATTGTTTCAAAGTAATCAAAAATCAGGTATGCACTAGCTTACACTGGAATCTCGCGGCATCCTTCTCTGGATACGTTTCAGTCTCAGCAGGTCTACCACCAGAACCAAAGGGCAAGGCCCTTAGTAAACAACCGAATGGCACACAAAAGAAATCCCTTTAAGCCCGGCTACACCTTCGGGAACCCAACTCAGTTCTGTTGCCCCGTCTTCTCCTGCCTTCCCATTACGCTCCGGGGACCTTCCCCACTTCCCTGTCCCGCGGCCGTGCCGGGGGCTGGGGGGAGCTTTCCCTTGGTCAGGGTGCGCTGGATTTTTTGCATTCCCATTTCCGCGTTGGCCGCCGCGGTCCTTCGCCGTCCTTCGCCTCGCACCTTCCCCGTTCCCTTCCTCCTCCGGAAGGAAAGAACGAAACAAAGGTCTCCTGCCCACGAGCACCGGCAGCGCCCCCCGGGCAGCGCTCCCCTGCCACGGCCCCGCTCGGGCGCTACGGGTGGGCCGGCCCCTCTGCCCCGGCCCCTCGCAGACATTGCCCATCCCGTTCCTGGTCCGCGCTGGCCCAGCCAGCGGCGCGGCGCTCCCCGGCCTTTCCCCGCCGCGTCCCCTCCGCACACTCACCCGCCCGCGGCCGCCGCTCCGAGCCCGCCATCGCCGCGGACCAAGGCACCGGCTGCACACCGAAACGAACAGAACCGAACCAAGCCGAGCCGTGTCGTACCTTCCCCGCTCTTCCTCTCCGTGCGTTCCCGGGGTCGGCCCGCCCCCTCAGCCCGGGGGCGGGCGCTCGTCGCCGCGGCCGCCTCTACCGGGAACGGGGAGAGAGAGGGACGGAGCTGCGAAAGCCCAAGGGTGATGTGATAAAGTGAACCATGTGTTACTTGTGCTGGTACTTCTACCGTGTTCGAGTAACTGCACCGTCTTATACAAAACCATCGTCCTGAAACACGGTGAGAGCCTCCGGAATTTACTTAGTTGAAGTTTTTCAGAACTGCACTCAGATCCCCATTACAGGCACGTGCTGTTTCCTTTCCTGTTCCTCAAAACGCGTTTTCTTTCGGGCACCCACACACAAGCCGTAAGAGGTTTGGATGTGTGGATAATTCTGCAGCTTTGCTCTATTCTCGCGTCATGTCTCTGATGATTTCAGAATTGTGAGGAGAGATAAGGTATTGCAGTGAGTGCCCAGGTATCTTAACGAGTGCGGATATTCCCAGCCGGGAATTATGCAGCACTTAACCGGTCACTGATCAACTGCATAACAAACGAGTTTCTAAACCAAAGCCAATGACAAGAAAGCATTCTTCTGTATAAGAGCTTTAGAGATTGTACCCTAGAGGGATCTGAATTTTCTATCCAGCCTGCTTTTAGAGAAGCTCTAGGATAAACTCGGGTATGAATGTGCACTTAAGAGAGTGCTGCTACCAGCACAAAAAGCAGGAGATTTAGAGTGGAATTATAGACATTTTTACCCATTTTACTCTGAGAGGTTCTGGTCTTACACAGGCTTCTTGCATGGGTAAAGCTTTTGGACAAGGATGTCTCCCTTTGGCTAAAGGATCCATGGGTACTTCTAATCCCTTTTGCTTCTTTTTGCCTTGTTTGGACTTGTTGCCCTCAGACTGCCAGCAGGCATCTGTACCAAGATAGAACTTTGTTTCACATGTTTTTGTCTGTACTTTAACTAGAACATGACACTATCACGAATGTTTTGTGGTTTCCACCGGGTAACATTTAGACTTCTATCAAACAGATTCCATTTTTTCAACTGCAAATCCCACCTCTCCCAGCTCACACTAGAGCTGCGCCTGAACCCACCGGCAACAAGAATCCCGTGTGAAGTAACAGCTGCAGAAACAAAATCTAGGACTCCGTAACAGCAGTCTGAACCCGTATCGGCCGTGTTCCTCAGTCCAGCTGTTTGCTTAGATCCTCGTAAAACTGACATTTTTTCTGCTTTGTTTTGCTGGAGGCTAAGAGCAGACTCAGTCACTGTGTTCAGATGAGTCACCGGTAACTTGATCGCAGTGTGTGCAGCCTGAGGTAGGGTTGGACTGCTGAGCATTTCCAGCTCCCTCTAATGTATGAAAGTGTTTTTCTGAGATGTGCCTATACACGTTTAGAAACACTTTCAGATTGTTGCAGTAGTTCCCCAGTAGGTGGGTATTTTTTGGAAAAAACATTATGGATGGATCAGAACTGCAGTCTGAAGAAGGAAGTTTGATTGTGGACACACTGCTGTAACAGTATTTCTGAGTACATAAAAACATGCAGTACTGAGTTAAACGAGCCACTATATACAATATTGTTATGCTTTAATCCAGCATGAAGCTAAACAAAACAGAACTGTTCACTCACTCCCCCCCATGGAATACAGGAGAAAATCAGAAAAAAGGTAAGGACAGTTTAACAGGAGAGAAAAAGAAGGGAAAATAATAATTAAAGAATATACAAGTGACACACAACAATAAAAAAGAACCCAAAGAAACAAAAACACCCCAAAAAAACCCAAACAAAAAAACAAACAAAAAAATCAACCCCCAAAACCCCCCCAAAATACAAAACAAAACAATATAGAGAGATATGAATAAACCCCAAGACAGACAAATGACGCACGGTACAGGTGCTCACCACCCCCTGACCAATGCCTGCCCAGTCACCAAGCAGTGGTTTGTGCCTCCCAGCTGACTGGGATATAAACTCCCCCCTATTTATATACTGGACATCCCTTTGGGCAATTTGGGCCAGCTGTCTGCCCATGCTTCCTTCCAGATTCTTGTGCACCTCCTCACTGGCAGAGTATGGGAAACTAAGAAGTCTGTGATTTAAGGTAAGTACTGCTCAGCAACAACTAAATCATCAGTGTGTTACCAACATTATTCTCACACTATATCCAAAACACGGCACTGCATCAGCTACTAGGTAGAAAATTCTATCCCACCCAAACTCAGGACATGCATTCATTTAAGCACCTAGTTTAAGCCCCACTTGTACTGAACTCAGCAAGCCATCTAGCTGAAATATAGTCGTTTGGACTCATTGTGGTACTTTTTTCATTTTACACAATGCCACTACTGTTCCCTGCTTTAGTGTTAAAAAGATTTTTAGGGTTACAACCATGGAATTCCAGGGTGATTCAGAATTGTTTCAATTCTATGGTAGAAAATAAATGTCACCAAATTTAGGGGAACTACAAGTTCATAAAGCAGTTTTGTAAAACTCTACAGTAACACTTCTCTTGCAGTGCTATTTCATATCCACAAATAAGAAAAGAAACCTTGAGGCATAACCAAAGAACTTTAGCAGAAACTTTTTGTTTATGAGGCCCTTACATTCACTGTCATGTACAGTAAGCTCTAGTGACAAACCAAAACCATAACTGGTAAAGAAAAACCACATAAAATTATATCACATTATAGTCCATGAGTCCAGTGAATTTTATGCATTTAGTTTCTATTACCTGCTCACAGATACAATATTTTAGTTTCATTCCTCTCCTGTGGATATCTAAAGCAGATGTGCTCCTTAATGAAAGCGAATCATTATCTTTCTAACAGAGGACCTAATGCAGAAGTTAACTAAGGACTGACACCTGTAGATAAGCAATGAAAGCTGAGTACAGAGCAAACCCCAAATAATTCAGATATCACGGGATTTTAGCTGGAGAAGTCAGAGAGGAGACAGATAACAGATGCAGAGGCTCACATATCCATCAGCCTCACAGAGGGCATCTTAAATAAAAAAGTTTGTTGGACATACTGATCTTAACTGTGGAACCTGCTTTTAGTTTTCATCAGAACAGCTAGATGAAGCAAAGATTAACACAGTAGCCAAGTTGTGCCACAAGGGAAATATAAATCAACATATTTGAACACTATATCCTTTCCATGTATACAATACACAACAAAAAAGGTTTTATTCAAAAATAGACTTTTGATGAATTTTTTAAAAACAACATAGAAACTACATTTCACCATTTTGACAAATCAAAAGTATATCCTTAGGCTGCAAACTATTCATTTTACTGGACAACCCTTAAAACAATCAATGTATTTGATCTGAAAAGTGCTGCAGAAGTAAGGCATTGATATAGAATCAGGTAGAAATATGTAGTGCATGTACACGAGCTTGGGGTGTTTTCCTTGCTTTTTTAAAAACAAACCTGCAGGACCACATACATCAGAGAGAACTGAAGGCAACTGCACCAGAAACATGCAAGTCCAGGCTATGCAAGATGTCATACTGGTACACAAAACACACTCTTTCCTGTTGAACTCATCCGATGCTTCAACTGCTAGTAAACCTGAAATTTGACCTTTATTAAAAATCACCTAAGAATTCAATACAACTCTTCGGTGCCTCTGACGTCCCCACTATGGAGTTCTCTTGGGATCATTAAAATGGCACCAGTGCTTTACAATAGCATGCCCTAGGTGGACATACACCAAAGGAAAGCAATTTCAGTTCCCAAGCTTCTGCCGTAAAATGGAGAGAAGGACGATTTGTTTCCTTTTTACATGAATATCACAGTGATTTTCAAATCAGTAAATTCATGTCCGTGTTTAATATATTACTGTCTGAAAGGTGTAAAGGTTTGTAACCAAAGCCTTGCTTCATTTCAGCTGAATCTTTGGCTTTATTCTACACCATGAGATCTCAGTGTCTTCTTTCAGAGGTCTGTCTTGCCCTCGTAATGACACATACAAGCAGCTCTCTGGCTATCCAGGTATGGTTTGCATCCTAAATGTATAACTGCATCAAAGAGCAGCTGAACAGTTGATTCACAAGCTGCAAGCAAACAAGAGTTCAGTTACAAATACTCCTTGAGTGGAATATGAAATTAACAGAGAAAACTCTGGCAAACCGAGAATGACTCTAAGAAAGAAGCAATCTTCTCTGGGCATAGCAAATAGATTGTCAAATGAAAGACTGAACCAATACAGAGTAATTTAAATTTTGAGTAAAGGTTTTTTTATATGTCAAACAAAACTAAAAAAATTCATTGCCTATGGAATGTTATCTTTGTTAGAAACATAATGAAAGATGGAAGAGCTGGTTTACCACATCACTTTTTGCATCTCAGTTTATGCAGTGGTTGCTATTGTTAACATCAGCTCACCAGAACTGAATGAATATTCACCAGTTCTGACACTAAAGACTAACATGATGATATATTTGCAGTTAAATGAATTTGAGTAGTTCAAACACAGGGTTGTTCTAAAAACTTACTGCTCTCAGTGGAGTATTTACTGTGAAAATGACATTGTCCAAATTAAAAAGTGATTATGTCTTGTACCCATCAAATGCAGGCCAACAACCAGAAGCAGTATCATATGGCCTGTAACTAAGAAACCTAACATTTATTCACTAGGGGACACCAGTAACTACTTCCACTATGACAGTATATTATTTTAATATCTTATTTCATAACAGGAAAAGATTGTGTTTTCCTACAGTTTACTAGCAATCATACACTGATGTTTAGAAATCACCCAGCAGAACAGTCATGTAACAGCTATGTTACAGTAAGTGCAAAAATTATACAGCATTTTGATCAAATTGTATTCCCATATTCATACTCCCAAATGGGCAGCATTATTTTTTCCCCTGAAGTTAAAACGAACCTTAACTCAAAGTTAGTTTTAACCCTTATCACTTTCCTATGCTGTGTCATTGCTCTGCTGTACAAGCATCTGGGCTGCACAGCAGAGCGACAGAACAAGGCCTCTTCATCAGCTCATGAAAATGTGGCTTTGCTGCACTGCACAAAGATTCTTTGCCAAATTAAGCTTGAGTTAAACTTGGGGGGGAAAAAAAAAAAGTTTTTTTCACACTTACCCTGGACACTCTCTGAGATTCCAAGTGTTTTCTGCACATCTCTGCAGATTTTTGAGAGGCAGGTCTGAAACTGCTCATCACAATCATTTTTTTTATTGCCACAAGTATCATAACATCTGTCATGGTGATTGCAGCACTTTGTCATTGAAGGGATACCGATGTCAAACTGTGAAGAAAACAGTGTCAGTAAGGACAGCAAGAGTCAGAGCCAAACCTTCCACTCTCACAAGGCTACAGCTGCAGCTATCCAATGCTTCCAAGACTGTGCAAAAAAACCACTAAACCGAATATTCAAAACCCAACAAATTAATCATCAACATTACATTTTTTGCTTGTAATATTTGAAAATGTTTATGCTGTGTTAATTTACAATACTAACATTTTTCATATGTTGTTACCAGAGCATGTGTTAGGAGCTGGTAAGAGCAGAGACATTGTATATGGATGCTATCTCATACTTAGAAGGGGGCATGGAAAAAATCATCTACATTGAGGAAAGCTGATGTATGAAAGACACACACAGAAGCCCCAAAATGGAAATACCTACTTGAACTCCAAATAGAGGGGATCCACAGCCATTTGGTGGTGCTGGTTTATATCCATAGCGAGGAACGGGCCTTGATCCTGAAAAAGGTAATTCATCATGTCTCAAATAGAGTTTTTACACAGAATTTTAGCACTGCTAAAACTCACCACAAACATTTGTTCAGCTTAAGACAGTATCAGTTATATTTTTAAGATAAACATATATTCAGGCACCTGTATATCAACAATCCTTTCCAAATTTCAACTTAGGATTACTAAGCAATTTTTATTAAAAAAGGGGGACAAGACACCTGAGTAATGTTTGCTTCCCAAGTTAAAAAAAAAAAAAAGTATTACTATAATCGATGTGTTGGTTAAGTATGCAACATATAGGAGATATTAACAGAGTACTTTAGTGTAAGTTTATTAATACTTCTATGCTTTATATGAAATCAACAGTAGTTCTCTGATTTTTTAATCTTAACTGGAATGAAATGCCATTTTTATTTCTACAGCTGTAACATTAATAGAATTTAAATTAGCAGAGACTGCTAAAGTCGCATCTCCCAGAACACTCACTAGTGCAGCAAGCCTGCATCCTAAGTTAAGGAAGACCATGGAGTTAATTTGAAAAATTACCCTCCAGCTCGTTTCAGTATTGGAAACAAATGAGTCCACAATTAAAAGTAATGGAGGAGCAAAATGCACATTTGAAAGGTGCATATTCTAGTACAGAGAGGAAGTGTCACTGTGGCCTGACCACTCTTGTGGAGCCAGCCAGGGTGCCACTACCAGACTCATTTCCTGACTTAACAAATATCCAACACAGTAAACCTCGTGGTGATGTGATTCCACCATGAGGCTACATGACCCTCCCGTTCTGGGATGCTCCTGGAGCATCAGGGAAAAGCCTGGCAAGAAACCGCCTTTCTGGAGCATTGCCCACCTGGCACCCAGGACGGGCACGGCAGGGGACATAATCACAGAATAGGTCAGGCTGGAAGGCACCGCAGTGAGTCATCTGGTCCAAACTCCCTGCTCAAGCAGGGTTCTCCTCATAATAATAGTATAATAATAATAATAATAATAACAATAATAATAATAACCACCACCGTAATTATCTATCAGGTCGTGCCAACTTGAGCTGCCTCAATTAGAGTTCAGGTAAATCAGGCAGCTGAAATGCAGGGAAGAAGCACAGACGTCCTCTGCTGGTAGCAGCAGGATTTACAAATAGCAAGATGCATTCTTTCCACTGGCAAACGTGGCTAGCATTAAAACCTGTTATTCAAGCATGACTTTGAAACATGTTCCATAGCTCAGATTTAAGCTTTTCTGTCCCAAACCGAAATGATCAGGAATGCTTGTAAATAACGAGCTGAGAGGGAGCAATTCTTCCCACTCCAGGGTTTTTTCCCTGTACACATCAGCTGTACATATTTGACAGTAATAAGCCTTTCTCCAAGGCAAACGTCTTGGAGACATTTACAAGGAGCTATTTAAAGGTCGCGTCAAGAGAACTGCTTACGTGTATGCATGTTCCATAAATACACGTTATATAAGTATTTAAACAGACATACACGTACAAGAACCTGCTTGCTGAGGTTTACACATGTGTTTATAGACTCGTTCGCGAGGTTTGTCCCGGCAGCGGCGGGCGCGCAGCCCCGGCAACCCTGCCCGGGGCAAGGGTCGCGCCGCCAGCCCCGCTCACCGTCGCCGCACTTGTACTGGCAGAGCCCGTCCTCGCCACCCAGCAGGTCGAGGGCCGCGTTCAGGTACAGGTCGATCTTGTGCACGCCATTGCGGATCGTCTTCAGNGCGGGGAGGGGCCTCCCTCCCCCGCCCGGTGGCACCGCCCGAAGCCGCCGCTGCGGTCCCTCTGCCTTGCTGGGATCTTCCCAAGCCGCTTAGCGGATCGGGCGGTGTTTGCGCTCGTACCTCGGAACCTCTGCGCGGGCCGAGCAGGGCCTCGGGAGGTACCGAGTTCTATGATGATGTGCGGTGGGAAGGAAACTGACCCGGTCATGTTTACATGTGTGAGTGGTTCTCGTAACATCGTCAAAAGTGCAAGGCGGGGTTGAAAAACAGAGCAAAATGAATGCATTCTAATTAAACGTTAAAGGTCCAGTCTTGATTTGTTTGAAAAGAAAAATCAGACGAAAATGAACTTAACTTGCTAAATTTTGTTTTGAGGATTTAAAAAAAAAAAATTTTATATTTAAATGCTAGATGCTTCACAGATGAGCTGGACACGTGAAAATTGTTTCAATTTTTAGGATGAAAACCCTGATTGATGTTGTGTGGAATCCCTCAGAAAATATAGTATTTGGCTTCAGGGCAAAAGTTAAATGTAAAGAAGAAGAGGAAATGGAAAGAGAACCAAGAGATTTTCAGATCACACAGAGCATAAAGATACATATTGTCCTCTTTTGGGGTTTTTTATTTGCAGCTTCAGCATTTAATATTATGTGTACTTAACTGAAGAAATTGGTGGGAAAAGTTCTTCACAGAAAGATTAAGTCAAACAAAAGAGGGAGCTCTTTGTACACCTGTCCAGCTTTCTCCTACTTTACCAGGACCCTGATTCAGCAAACCAATTTTTATGTAGAAATATACTTNGGCGCCTCCTGGCCCCGCGCCGGCCGCCAAGTGCAGGCCGCGACCGCCAGCAGCAGCAGCGGGGGCAGCAGCGACAGCCGGCCGCGGGCCATGCCGAGCCCGCTAAGCCGCCGCCTTCTCCGCCGCCCGCCGNGATTTTAAAAAAATTAATTTTATATTTAAATGCTAGATGCTTCACAGATGAGCTGGACACGTGAAAATTGTTTCAATTTTTGGGATGAAAACCCTGATTGATGTTGTGTGGAATCCCTCAGAAAATATAGTATTTGGCTTCAGGGCAAAAGTTAAATGTAAAGAAGAAGAGGAAATGGAAAGAGAACCAAGAGATTTTCAGATCACACAGAGCATAAAGATACATATTGTCCTCTTTTGGGGTTTTTTATTTGCAGCTTCAGCATTTAATATTATGTGTACTTAACTGAAGAAATTGGTGGGAAAAGTTCTTCACAGAAAGATTAAGTCAAACAAAAGAGGGAGCTCTTTGTACACCTGTCCAGCTTTCTCCTACTTTACCAGGACCCTGATTCAGCAAACCAATTTTTATGTAGAAATATACTTAAACACTTTCCTAAATAGCAAACCTTCTTGAGGGGGTATGTATGTGTGTGTGTGTGTGTGTGTGTGTGTGTGTGTGTGTGTGTGTGTGTGTGTGTCAAGAAAAGCAATTGATACCCTTACTTTAATTATTGGTGACTGACAGTGTTCCTTATGTGACAAATTCATGCTGATGCGAGGTTTTTACAAGTCTGGAAGATGAAGAAAAGTCAATGAAAATGTAAAAAATTTTGTTGTCTGACTGGTGAATTATAGAAAAAATGCCACCACAACTGTGTTGTGTGAACGTGACAATTAATTGAGAGGAATAAAGTAAAATAGATATTAACAGTATTTCTAATTAGAAGAATGTTCTAAAACTATTGAACATTTTGATACAACTGGCTGAGATGGTTCAGGAGATATGTGAGTTTTGTATTGAGGGTACCAATCCATAAATCAAATTCTACTACTTCAAAAAGAATTGGTATTATGTATAGTCTGATGTTTTCTTTATGACAGCAAAGAGTTTGACTTTAGATCTGCTACTTGGCTTTGTAGAATTAAGTCTATATGTATAAGGTAGTGACTTTTTATATATTTATACTGTTATATAAAATGTGTGTGTATAAATATACACATGCACATAGAATGTGTGATAGTGTGTATAGCAGAGTAAAACTCTACTTGTTGATAAGAGTTTGTTGGATACCTGAAACATATATATACACATACACAGGAATCTTAAGATAGTAAAGATGCTTTTTATTTAAGTTGAAGATTTAAAATTTAAAATTCCTTTGTTGTTTGTGATCAGCTGCTGTTAAATGAATAAAACTTAGAGCTACAAAGATTGCCTCAAGCTAGATGATCAGATGATGTATATTAACTAGACACGAATCGTCTGAGTTTGTACCTGCAAAAACTACTACCAAGGAGATTTATCATTTGAGTAATTCTTGTGTTGCAACAAATCTCATGTTCATAGTCAATCTGTCAATTAAGAGATGGTCTGAAGTCTACTTCTGCAATAAGCCTAAGGAATCAACTGCCAAGCAAGGCTGCCTCCTGAGGGTTTCTGGTGACTTAGACCTCCAGATGATGTAAGTTCTTTAAAGCAGTATGGCTGCTGTACTTACTGTGAAGTTCACAGTTTGCCAGTGCAGTCATTTTCCAACCACTGCTTCCAGTATCATTATCCCTTTTATCTAAATAAACAATGGCAACTGAAATGCAATGTGAAAAGTAGAAAAGAACCCAAAATAACAAGAAAAAGATATTTTAATATCTGCTTTTATTAGAGACTTGTGCTGTGGACTTCTGCCTGTAAAGTTCACTTCCTGCAGGCTCTGCAAAATTGTGGTATTCATAGAGTGTTAAGAATTTTCAAAATACATTCCTTAAATATTTGCACTGACTGTTGCTAAGTTACATGACTGCTGATTGTGAAAAAGGACTCTTTTTGCATGGGTGATATGAAGGAAGCATTTAATTTTCCAAGCTTCAGATATTGTACCGTGAAATGAGACCCCTTGTCACGTGGTGGCTAATCCAGTCATAATAGCTGGCAACTTGTGTGTACACACCAGGGTGACCAGCCTCCCCACAGTTCTCACCCCAGCTCACAATACCCCACACGTAGGCCACATTTTCGGAATCAAAACAGACCAGGGGACCTCCTGAATCACCTTTACAACTGTCTGTGGAGCCATCGTAAGTACCTGAAGCAAAAAAGGAAATAAAAAGCAAAAATAAGATACAAGCTGGCATACAAAGCAGAGCTCAGGAGATTTTTCAGGTCCCTGTTGCTTCCTGCCTAATGGTCACCGGGTAAGGGGATGTTGAACCTCTTCAGTCTATTACTTCTCATTTCTTTTTAAGTGCAAGGCCTCTCTTTATATTTACGGTTGGCCCAAATTATCCTCATTTGCTTTGTCATCAATCACGTGAATCTTGTTTCACCTAGTGCAATTGAGAAGAATTCAGCCACATTGCCTATTATAAGGAGTAGCCCATAAAAGTGGAACAAGGTAAAAAGATTTGTAGACTGATTCCTTTGGAAGTGAAGATACTGTAATATGTGTATACCTCTGTGTCTGCCTTTGGTGTCCACTCCACACAGCAATTCATTGTCCAGTTTCATCTCTACAATTATTTTTTTTACCAGCTTTATGGAAATAGGCGGGCAGGTACAGTAAGGAGACACATGAATCCTGGGATGGGAGGGAGCGCAACTGTCTGTGAGTGCCCCCACTGCATGGTCTCGGTCTCAGTCTCAGTGAGGACCTTTTGCAACACCAGGTAGCAGCCCTGAGGCACAGGTGTGTAGGATCCAGTGCTCTTCAGGTTTCAGTGTTCACTAACCTACTCATTTGCAGGTCAGCAAATACAGTGCTCATGAAAAAAATGAATCAAGATGGATGTGATATAAACACAAATGCTGCAACAGAGCTAGAATATGATTTCTGCTTTTTTCCTATATACTCAGTAAAAGTTTATTAATTTCTAACACCCTTACTATACACTTTTCTGCTTGGTTGACTGTCCTAGTATGAAGGAGCCCATACAAAGCGTGAGTCCCCAAGCTTTTAAAAATGTAACATTTCTTGAATCTCTACATTACTTACAAAGAGTTACAGAAACTTTTCAGAGTTGGGATTATTAATTCTATGAAACAAAATATTACTGCCTTTAATCAGTTTAAGTAATACTTGCTTATATTACTAACTCCTGTGCATACCTGCCCTTAATTTTAAAGTTTTTATTTGCATGAGGGAGGGGAAGTTAACCCCAGATATCTCCTTTCTGAATGTGTCTCGTGGTACTTCATTGTCCCCTTGTGGTAAAGTATGATCATTTGAAATACATTGAAGAAAAAGGAGATAAGTTACAGAACTGGTGCAGTAAATAAACCCAGTATCTTACAGATGACATGCTGAATGTATCACAAATTATTTGCCTTTTATATCTGGTTTTTATTTTCTTGTTGAGTAGTTTGTTTAAATATTGCCTTTACTTTTTGATTTAATGAACAGTTGAACAGTATCTGCCTATTAAGTTGAATACTCGCTGCTCTTTTAGTCATGTATTTGGCAACACCTTTTGTCGCTTGAGAAGCAAAATTCTGTATTCCTCATTTTAATACTAGGAGTGACAACCAGTTTCCTGGCCAGATTAATCTAAGTTTGAAAAGTTAATTGTATTTTCCTGGGATGCAGCGTGGGAGTGGCAATTGTCTAAGCAGACAAATAGTTAAATTCTAGTCAACAGGGCTGTGTGTTCTAGGACAAGCATTTGCTGAATTATGTTGCTGAATTAGAATCAAAGTAAAGATAGGAGGTTCAGTAGACTGTAAAGTGCTCATGAATTTAGAAAACATAACTCAAATTACATGAAAAATTTGCTCACATAATTGTAGAAACTTGTCATGCTGTCATCTGAACTCTGTTTTGAATAGGTATGTAATGGTGGATGCTACAGGCTTCAGTGGCTGGCATTTTGCCAACAGTGATATTGAGGTAGTCAGTTTATTGTCTTTCCTAAGTCTAGAAGATTCTCAGCCAGTATGTCTGACCTAAACTGAGAGCTTGATGGTAGAGAAATTATAGTAAGAAAATTGATGCTTGCCTGCACATGCCATCTTTTTAAAAAATCGTCCTGGATACA
This sequence comes from Pardalotus punctatus, assembly GCA_013400915.1. NCBI lineage: Eukaryota > Metazoa > Chordata > Aves > Passeriformes > Pardalotidae > Pardalotus > Pardalotus punctatus. The sequence continues at coordinate 167,126 of VZTX01015208.1, forward strand.
GTTCAGAACAATTGTGAAATAAATTAACATTTCCCCACTTGAGGACAAATTGTTTTATGTAACCTAGAAAAGAAAAAAAGAATTCAAACTTTAAAATGGTAAGTACACATTAGACACATTTAATATAATAATTTGAAAACTAGTTATTTACTTATTTACAGAATATTATCTTCAGTATTATAAACCAGAAACCTTAAACTGCCACTAACATTTTCCCCATATGAATTACAGTACATTGGCCATATATTTCAAAATAAAAGCAAAATGGTTTAATTGCAGTGTTAGCTGCAGTACTTTTGTTTTGTGACATTTTCACCCTTTCCATTTCCTTGTATTCCTCAGGGCTTTTTTCCCTGTGTTTTCCATATCAAGGTTTCCAGGCACTTAGAAACTGGTGTATTGCTTTCTGTGAAATGGAGATGTGACTGTGATTCATCCCTATTATCTTTTTTTCAACTCTGCTCTTTCTTTGTGGAGCAGTTACTGAAGATACAGGTGAACTATGTATTCACACGTCTAAAGAGATGCTCTATTTTGTTCTCTGTTTGCTAGCAATGCCCAACTTTGCATTTGCTGGGTGAATGCTCTTGAGTATGGAGAGGAGAAACCTCACAACCAGGATGTGGTAGCTCCAATGCCAGGCTGTAACACTGTGATACAAAACAAATGCTTCCCAAATCTTCAAAAGCATGATTACATTTGGCTTATCTGTCTCTGTGCAACCTTTTCTGGGCTAGACCCAAAAATGGCAGAGACAGGATGTGCTGAGTTTCAGGACTGCTGGCTGCAGCTCAGATCCTGTTGGGAAAGGGACAGAGGACAGGCTGTGACTATGGGCCCCTGTGAGCTACCAAACACCATGTGTTACATGTTGTTCACAGGTCTCCACAGCTAATAAAGTTATTAGCAGATGAACAGAAGAATTGTTTACTGTCAGGGTAATTTTCATCCAGGGGTGTTCTCCATATCAATTTACTAAGTGGCTAAAACAGCAGAGGGAGCAGTGCAGAAAAGAGAACCAACAGTGATACCTCAGTGCCAAACCACAGCCTACATTTTCTGTACTCAGCCTCTTTCTACTGCTTTGTGTTCAACTACTCTTCAGCCTTTTCAAAATAAAAGTTCACCACAATTAGGGAATTAGTTATACAAATAATGCATTCCTGTAGCAAGCACTAAAGCAAATACCTTTCTCTAGTCCCCATCCAGAAACCTTGCATCTGTCACCAGTCTTGAACATATACTCTGACCAGGGGACACAGGCAGGTATGGTGTTTTCTTCCAGGGAGCATTCTCCATGCCCAGAACCTTTCAGTTCCAGCAGAGCAATGTCATTTTCGTAAGTTGATGCATTGTAATTTTCATGAATTATCACTTGGTTTAGTTTGAAAGTATTTGTCTCTTTGTCATATATTATTGTGTTCAATATTCCAACCCAGACACGGTAGAGATGGACTCGATTTGCCCTGGAAAAAAACAGCAAAAGAAAATATGTTTTGGTGCTTAACACAAGCACATTTCAGCTGGTTTTAAGCTGTAAACTGTTACATTTTATGAAAGCTTCCATAGAATAAAAATTCATGTTAGATACATATATTTTCTTTTCAGACTTAGTGCCCAGGTTCTTCTGAAGTGTAGCAAATTCAAGACAGATGACACATTCTGAGTACTGCAGCTATGACAGAAAAAGATGTTAAAAGCCAGGCTCTGTGTTTAGTGTTGTGACAAAGAGAAACCAGGTGTTTATGCTGCTCTGATAATAGTGAGCAGATGTGGATGGGACTGGCAAATCTTACATGTCTGCTTCTGGCTTGTTCTGGGGAATATATGATCCCAGGGGCATTCTTTGGGAACAGATCCTGGACTTCCCCAAGGCAGAGATGGAGAAGAGGCCCCTTGGATTTAATTTCAAGCAGAGTGGGTTACAATGAACCTTTCCTGCCTGTCTGCTATCTGACTGAAGTATGCCATGTCTCTTCATCATGACTTTTTATCTTTCTATTGCCAAAACACTGTGTTTTCTCTGAATCTTCCTCATCATTCCTGTGGGTGAGTCAGTGTTTTAAACTGACTCAATTCAACAGACAAACAGAAATTAACAAACAGGTAGCTGAGAAGGGCAATAATATTCAAATCAGTATTTCTGCCTTGCAATAAGAAAATAACTTCAGAGTTTGTTGTTTTTACCTGACACAGTGAGCAGCAGTCAGCACCCAACAGCCACCAATATAAACTCCTCCACAGTACACTGTTGAACCTTCATTGCTGGTGTCTTTAATTGCCACTTGCCAAGGGAATTCACCCTATTCAATCAACAAACACAAACAAATGAGAAATCATTAAAAGTGTATAAGTTTTAGTGCATAAAGGGAAAAACATCTCTCGGTATCACCTAATCTCCTTGACTATGTCTGATTTTAAATAAAAGATCTGCTATCCAGAAGTTGCAAATTGGGCTCCATCAGATAGAAATTATTAATATACTAAAATTCAGTGACTTTATTCAATCTTTTGACTTAGTGCAATGCCTCCTTCCCTCCAGCTTTCAGTCAGGAAACCCCTTGTAGTCAGAGAAACAGATGTAGTGTCTGACCTGGTTTGAATAAATTTTTGCTGTATTCTGTTTCAAAGATGCAAATTTTAATTCCATTTTGCCAGAATTGTTATTTCAACTGTAGTATTTTTTTTCTGATTAATTTTCAGTGTCTACTTGTATTACAATGCTCAATTTTGTAACTCCATATTTTACTTTATAAACTGTGCTTCCCTTTACTTACATTCAATGCAATGCCACTAGTGCTGCAAAACATGACATAAGTGTTGTAGCTGATTTTATTTCCATAAGTTTAACAGAAGGCAAATAATGCCCATTTAAATCAATGCTGAATGAACTCATATCAGGTAAGGTTATTTTTTTACCTTTCCTGCAGTCTCTCCACCTATGATTCTTTTCCGTCGAGTTAGTGTGTGCTTTCTAACACCGCAGTGCACTTGGGGAAGAAGTGTCTTTATCATTTTTCTTTCTTTAACAAAAAGGAAAAATGTATCTCAGAATTCAGGTATACATTCTCTCTATTTAGAGATAGGCTTATCTTTATCTTGAAAATTTGAGTGTTGTGAATATGCCAGTAGCTGAAATAGCAGGAAAACAAAGATCAAAAATTTTGGCATCTGTTTTTGCTTTGAAAATTGCTTGTGTCTTAGTATCACATTACTTCTCTTCATTTTCCAATGCTGCTTGCATTCAGGCAAATAATTTTAAGGATGTTCCTCTAGATTTGCTAAGAGTTTACCTCAGCTGAGAGTTTACCGGATGCCAAAACACGCATATGTAGGTGCTCAGCCAGGATGAATTATTATGGTATTCTTGAAATCAGTGAAAAGCGAGACAAACAGTAAGCCCCAGAGTGTGTATTAGTAAATCACAAAGTCCAAATATCTGAGTGTTCTGGATCTGAGCAGCTGGTTTGTAGCTAGAAAGTCACTAATAAGAGGGTATGCTCTTGATTTTGGAGGGCTAGTTACACTTACCTTCATCCATACTGTCATTTTCAGCACCTTCTTCTTTGCCTATAGTAGAATAACACAATACTAAAATTATTGGCAAACATTTTCTTGAATGTATGTTTGTGTGCCAAAATCGTGGAACATGTTTTAAATTCATAAGGGCATACATACTGTTTCCCATGGAGAGCAGTACTCTCAAGCCTGGTTCCTGCTGTTTCCTTTCCTGCTAGGCAGTGCTTGGCTGCCTCAGGCTACAAATGACCTACAGCCAGCAGATACTCATTCATAACTACACAACATCTACATGCTTTCCAAGCCTAGGGAGCCCTTCTGCCAGGAAACCCTGTTAAACAGCCCTTTTTTTGTTTGTGATCTCTAAAGAGAGATCCCATTCTTCTCCACCAGAAGCCACTGAATTTTTCCTCCAGACCCATCAACCTTTTGAAGCTTTCTAAAACCCAAAGGATCATTAAACAACAGGTTTTTGTTTGTTTGGTTGTTTCTTTCCCCCCCAATTTAGATTATGTTGTTGAGTACTGTGTGCCTCCTTTAACAGGGGAAGGGAGGATACTCAACACAAGAGGTAAATGAAATGCTTCCTGGATCTGGTTTGTCAGCTTTTATTCAAAATGCCCATTGAATTCAGTCCCTAAATGGGGGCTGAACATTGTGTTTGTTCTTACATCACTGACAGTAATGTTTATATTTAGAGTTCTGTTTACTTGTACTAATTACCATTTACCAACAGTTTTTACTTTTTTAGCTTTTGTCTCTTATGAGAGCAAGGAAAACATTCTCATTTTAAAACAAAATGTAATCTTTTCAACAGAGAGGGGCACGGCACAGAAGAATTATTATATTGACAAACTAGCTGAATTCCTCTTTTGTGAAGAAAGCATTCCTGCTCGCCCTTTCTACACTTTCTTAGGGGATACCAGTTTGATAGCTGCCCACATAAACAAAAGACATAATCTGCCTTAAGCTTTCCAAAACATCATCTGTTTCTTCCATCCTTTAGTTTTCTTGCCATTCCTTTCCAGAAAGGAAAGAAAATTACATAAGCTTTTCTTCCTACTATGCATAACATAACATTTGGAAGACTGATGCTTGCATAATAAATAATATAATAATATGCACTGTGTAGCCTCTAGTTAAAATTAGGCTGAATGAATGGAAAGAAATAAAAACATCTTTCAGAAGAAAACCTGCACAGAGAAGTCCAGCTTCATCCTCTCCTGTGAGGCAGTCAATTTCTTTGTTGCAGACATTCTTATTTGGAATACAGATATTTGACCGACAGTGGAAACTGTCGCCTCTGCACTCTGTAACACAGGAGAATTACAAATGTACATCACAGGATCATTTGGGTCATCAACCTCACCCAATCAGAGAGCTTTTAAAAATATTAACCAAATGTGTATCGATATTACAGGGCACCTGGCTGTTCATAAAGAGATTACAAAAGCAGGCTCTGTGCATGTAAACAAAACGAACACTTGGCTCTCCTCGCTTTAAAATCTTGCAGTTATAAGACTTGAAAAATGTGGATCTCTGTTACCATTGCAGTATTGTACTTCTAGACTTGATGTCACTCTGTACCAGTTTCATCCATAACATGTCCACACTCAACCTCAGCCAAAAGACGTCCAATTTTGCCAGCATTACTGATCATCTCAAATGAGGAACTGAGGATGCTTGTGCCAAGTCCCATCCCCCCAAATCAGAGAACAAGCTGGCTTTTGGTTGAATGAGCTAAATGCCTAAATACAGGGTTAGGAATCAAGAGTCCTGTTAGGAGGATACTGGATGTAATAACTTACTTCTTCTAAAATTCTTGGTTATATGAAAAGGTATTATAAACCTGAGAACCCCCTTCCTTCTAAATTTTGTGATCCCTTTGTTACCAAAAGCAAAGCAGTGCTTGAATTCATGGGAGGGTCTTTTGAGCTAATTTACAATCTTATGTCAGTCTACTATTTAAGGATATATGTCTTTAATAGAAAATAAGGTAGTGCTCTAAAAGTATCCAGATATCCCAGTATGATCCAAAGACCACTGAACTCAGTTGAAATACTTATTTTGATTTCAGGAAGCATTGCTTTCAGCCCATTCATATGAAACAGCACTATTTTTATCATGTGGAATCCAAATAAATGTCCACTAAATATATGAAATCACAGGTTTATTATTTTTTTTAATTGCTGTGACTGTGTTTCCACAGTTGACTTACAATTGTAACACTATGGAGGGATAATGATGGGATTTGTAACCCACATTACTGTTTGGCACCTGAAACCCAAATTTTGAAAGTATTCTCCTGCATTCAGGTCATGCTAGATCCATTCCTCATTTCTAATCAGAATTTTTACAGCTGCAGTTGCAGATGCTAAAAGAATGACTGCTCATGAACAAGCAATGTGCCAGGAACTCTTCACAGATGTTCCATGGATAAACTTGCATTAGTAAGAAATTTAAGAGCGATCTTACTTTGGTTTAAATACAGCTCATTGGAAAAACAGTGTCTTTGTTTAATTACTATTGATTTTTCCCAAGTAAAAATACATTTTCATTCTAACAGGACTCATTTTTTGTATCAATCTTTAACAGCCTCCTAAATAATCTCATTGTATTTTCTCATCCTCTGAGGAAATCCAGATTCTCAAAAGATCACTTGCCTGCTTCAAAATTCTGTATTTTGCCTGTTTTTTTGCACTTGCCTATACATAAACTATGGTTTGATTTCTTTGATGCAGTGACTTATTGGAAAGGAGAATTTAGCTGTTACATCACTGTAAAAATTCTTTGAGGGTGCTTTTCTGCTGAAATTATTTTGAAGCGCCTGACAAAGGAAATTATTACCTCTACAGCACAGTTCATCACTCAGGTCTCCACAGTCATTGACTCCATCACAGGTTTTATTCAGAGAAATGCACTTCTTGTTGACACAGTGAAACTCCCCACCTGAACAAGCTGTACAGCAAGATGAAAATGAAGTTAGTGTGGAATGGTCTAGAGGTTCTTAACTGCGCAGGGAAATACTCTGCCTGCATATTTGATTCTGTCAGCAGTTTGGCCTATCAGAAGTAGCTATACTGGGCCCCAGTCACGTAAATAGGAATCTTTTTTTATCGTTTTGATTGCCTTATTGTCAGGGTTTCAGCATGACCACTTATTTTTCTCCTGCAACTTGCAGCAGCCTGGCAAAAGGGAATTTAATTTCTTCTAATGAAAGGACTGGCGAGGACTAAACCAGAAATCCGATCAAACCCACTGTAAATGATTCAAGGGATTGGGATGATGGATGTTCCCCCCTCTAGAAAGAACCCATCTACAGTCTGTGAATAACGACTTTTGTAAGGAAAATCTGAGATGATTCACAGCTCTCTCAGCAGCATCTCAGGCTGATGCTCACCAGTCCCAAGGAAAGCTCACTACAGAGAATGAAAAGCTATTAGAATTAAGAACAAGGCCTAAATTACCCTTCTATCACTGGGAAACTGAGGAGTCCTAACCCCCCAGGAGACACTAGCAGTTTCACCATAGTCATGCTTGTCTGGCTGCAGTGCTACTGGTGTGTTAATTGATCTCCCTCAAACAGTGAGCAGGACATTGTCACCTGTGTCCTCACCAGTTAAGCTGGGAGAGATAAGACTTGTGGGATACAAGATACCTTGGTACCTTTGGAAGGGATGGTGGAACAAACAGAACCATGAGAGAAATAAGTTTCCTTTGGGGAAATACCTGTAAAAATACTTTAGGAGCAACAGTGATTTTTCAAACTTGCAAACTCAAGACTGTTTTGACTCCAGATTGCCTCAATTGTCTTAAAGACCGTAAAATTATTATTTAAAATAATCAAAAGGTTTCAGTACATGTTTTCTCTTGCTGAGAGTTCAGCAAACTAGGTCCTCATTATTTAAAATAAACTTAAAATGTAAAAACACCAAACAGATATTAAACTAAAAAGAACTACTAACCTCTGAGGTTTTCATGGCACTGCAGGCTAACAAGTCCCTCATTACTATCTCTTGATTTCATCTCTATGTGACATTCAGCAAGACTTGTCTCTAGGCCCCTGCAACTTATCTGCAGACAACGTAATGAATTTAAGGCAGATTCTGTGATACTGGAACTGGCTTGGTAATACTCAGCACCTCTGTGAAGATACAAATAGTAACAATAACAACAAATTATATAATTTCACAATGGATTGTCCACTGCTTTTATTGTTTAGAATTTATATGATTTTCCTCAGTGTTAAAGAATTTGGCCATGGCTAAGAAAAAGAACAGACTTCCCATGGAGTAGGGGTAAAGAGATGTTTACTCTGGAAGAAAAAGTGCTAATTTTTGTAGTTGCTGCATAAAACTGTCCCCAAATTCATATGTAGCTCTATGACAGTCACTGTGTATCATGATAGATCTCCTTACATAGCAAAACTTCTAAGCTCAGATCTTTATTTCTGTGTGGACACAGGCAAGCCATGGCTTGCACACCATCCTGCATGGGTTCAGGTATCCTTGGTGTCATCAAAACCAGTGCATATTGAGGGAGCTCAGGCAACTGAAAGGCTGGGGTTGATAAATTTCATCTTTCTTGGGTTTACCTGAGCAGTATTCTCTTAACAGCATCTGTATCCCCTACCTCAAAGAAACAGTAAATAAGTAACAAGAGAGACTTTCAATGACACTCCAAGACTGAATGCTCTGTCCCAGGGCATACCCTTCTCTGCTTTTTAAAGATACACTGATCAAGACTAAGAAACACTTCTTACCTAGAGAGGCACTGCAATAGCAGTTTCAGATTTTTGGGCATTTTTTTAGTTGGTTATTTTTTAGGTAAGGTTGGGGGAGGCAACTCTGCCTAAGTTAAATTAGTTGTACAGGTGCAAAATTATGTACAGGATATAGAGTTGACTCTTTATGAGGAACTGAATAGGCAACTTGGGTCATCGGTGTGGTCACAGGAAAAAAGCAAGTTCTGTGTGGCTTCAGCAATCCCTGGGGGCAGAGCAGGCAGTGGCAGTGGGGGCAAGGGGTGAAGGAAAAAAACCCATGTTTTGGTTCCTGTTAGTCTGACTGGTGTAAGTGGAGAAACAGAGCTGTACCCTGTTGTCAGCTGACCTGAGAAACCTTTCTCTGCATACAAATCATTGCTCAGAGCTACTTGGGGATGGTCCAGCCATGCACATTTCCTAACACAGGCCTGAGAGAACACTTCCAATTGGTCTTCATCTTTATTTTAAAGTAAAACAATTACGGTTTGTATAGTTGTAACCTGTAACAGAACACAGAAAACTGTGTTTTGGCCTTCACTCTCAGGTGTCAGTGCAAGAAGTTTTATCAGAATATTGTGGCCAATACATTGTTCAGGAGTTTTGTGTCTTAACAGTTGGCTGTAACTGACACTTCTGAAAGCATCACTACTTTTCCAGACCCCTTGCAGTTATCCAGAGATAAATTTCCCAAACTTACAATTCAAAGCCAAGGTGCCTGCAAGCCACGTTTGCTTCATTCATAGTCCAACCACTAGCGCATACAAAACTGTCATCCTTGTGCCTCACAGTTTTTACTCGAAGCAAGCCTGAATCTCCCTGATCCAGAGAGACTGAAAATGTTTCTTAAAAAAAAAAAAAAAAGGAAAAAAGAAAAAGAGAAATGAAAAAAATCCCCAAACATAATCATATTATATAGCTGTATCTAATGGAAAGACAGCAAAAACCAAATCAGGACTAATATGTATTTACAGCCAAAGTTCACATGGAAAGAACAGTCGATTGGAAATCTGAAGCTTCAGGTATTAGTCCTGAATTTTCTGAGGACTGACTTTGTGTCTTTGAGCCTGCTACTTTTCCAGAATATGCCAGTTTAAGGACAAATGAGTGTAATGGGTACATAAGAGTACCTGGAGGTCTACCAAGAAGAGGTTGCATTTTAGTATAATGGCCTTCTTTAGGGGATTTTGATAGCCAACCAGTAACACTTGAAGTGAGAGAGCCAGATCCTGCTACTGCTACCTGTGTGGCAAAACACCTGCAGCAGTCTGTGCAGCAAAACCAGTGGCAGGGTGACCTGGGCCTGTCAATCACTTTATTTTTGAAAGAAAATCAACAGATACTGCCCATTATCAGTGATTTTCATTTTCTGTTTCATGTTAATACTAGTGCAACAAAATGAACAGACTTTCTGAGATGTAAATAGTGTAAGCATCTCCTCAGCCACCCATGACTGATAAATTTTGGAAAAGGAGGCATTAATACCTTCAGGCATGCATGTTCCCTTGTGCAGAAACTTTGTTTTGGGTTGTTGACACTCGTAGCTCTTTAGCTGACAGTAAGTCCGGAAGTTCCTTCTATTGTCAGAACAAACTGAAGTGCCATTCTTTGGGCACTGGTAGGGAAGCTTACAAAGGCATTTTCCCTCCACACAGCGTTCCCATGGGTGACAAAACACTTTTTTACAGGACTTGTGGGTGTATTTGTTGCTTAAGCATTCTTCTATGAGGTAGGTGTCTTGCTCATCTGGCTGGGCAGGCTTAACCTGTTGAAGGTGGTTTCCTTCAGCATTAGATACTGCAGTCTGCAAGGCACAAAAGAAAAGAGGAAAAAAAAAAAAAGGCAAGATTAAGGACTGCATCAAGAGTTTTTCAGATTCCTTCACTGACCTCAGCAAAGTGTTCATTCATAAGCCTTTTGCTTTCTATCCAAAAGTTGTTAAATATCATTTATAGTGTTTATCCCCTTGTCTTTGGCCACCTTGATTTTCTGTTTTTCTGAATTTTCTTTCTTCTTGGATCATTGACCTCGTGTGATCTTCACTCTTACTGGTCTTTCAACAAACTTTATACTCTTTACTCTTCAAACATCAGCTGAAGTCCACAGCAGATTATAAACATTTTGAAAGCTACTGGTTTATAACATATCCCAGCAATGCGACTGTAAGCAGATCAAAACATAGGGGAACTTAACCACCAGAAAAATTATAAGAATAGCAATTTCGGGTTTTATTCCTAAGATTTTTTTTATTGGCCTGGCTGACTTTGGGTTTAGCTATCACCTGTATATATTTATGAACTACTTAATAGCAAATAAATCTATAATTAATGACTTGTTTTGCAGAGTCCAAGTGACTGCTCAAGTAACAAGTATCTCAAGTATCTTAAAGCAATTTGAAAATTAAATGCTCTTCCTTATCAGCTTTTTCCCTGTATCTTGCACAGCAGAGGATTTGCAGTGGGGTTGCTGGCCATCACTGGACTGCAAGTACAAATTCTGACCCTCCCTTCGATGGCCTCTGGGTGAGTGGCTCTGCTCCTGTGTTTGTGCAGCTCTCTGGTGACTTCAGTGCTGGCCGAGTGCTTTTGCTTACTAAGATCTATGTGTAGGATGAAGGATGAAACACGAAAAGTATATATGGATGGTCTCTGTGTAAAAATGGGAGAGAAACATTAGCCTTCAAATGTGATTTATCAGCTTTCACTGTGTCAACTGGATCAATAGAGCTGAAGTTTAAAGTTCTCATTAAGAAATCCTGGCCACAATAAAGTCAGTGAGGATGTTGTTGAGGCAGAATTTAACCCAATACCTCTCCTTCTCACAGTTGTATAGTCTCATTAAATTATTCCTGTGTTCTTGTGTCAGTAGAATCCAAACTGAGAGCCAGATCTGGCTTGGCACAACTCCTATATTGTGCTAGGTGTTTCTCCTGAACGGGAACAACAGGTGATGATTTTTATCTCAGGATTTCTCTGAAAGACTTGGGTTGTGCTGAATGTTCAGCCCGGATTGGCTTTCCAGGACACTTCTGCCTGAAGACAATCAGCAGCACACCTTCTGGCAGTAGGACATACCATGCTGCCATGTTACAGGGCTGCAATCCTGCTTCTCAAAAAAGGGAGCCAGGGAAAATTGCAGCACCTTTCTGTGGTCATCCATGCTTGCAAATTTGGTTTAGGATAGGATCATGATAAAATTTTTTTCAGAAACCTGCTAGCATAAACCCTGAGTAGAATCAAAACATGAAAGAGAAATAGCAAACTTCAAACATTCAGGCTGGGCTAAAACAAATACTATGAAAGGAAACTTGTTTTAAAAAATCAACTGGTTTTGCTTTTATAGCAATAAACTGTTTTTTAAACATTGCAATAAATTACTGCTAACACAAGAAAACATATCTTACCTCTGATCCACAAAGACAAAAGAAAGACAAGAAAACCAAGCAAACTGGGAGCATTTGCATGATGAAATTTTATCTCCCCCCCTAGACAAATTCCTCTGCCTGGGATTCTTTTGAATGTCAGCTGTTAGATTTGTGTTTAATTTTTAACCATTAGAAAAATATTTTAAAGTGTGTTTAGAAATAAAGTACAGGAGCCTCAACTATTAACTGATAGATCTGATCTCTCCAAAAGATCCTGCCTTAACTGGTTTTATCGTAAGTGCATGACGAGATAACAAAAGTAAAGCCCTTGAAGTAAATGATTAAAAGGAAGCACTTGTTGGGGTTACACTTTTCTTTGCCCAGAGGAGTCCGATCGATTCATCACACCGGCTCTCCTGATTGTAGGCGTCCATCTCTGCCGGATTATTGTGAAAGATAAATGTTGTTATACACAGTGTCTATACGGCGATCCCGTAGGTGTCACGCCCATCCCACACTCCCGTGGGAGACGCGCTCACGCCGCCCGACTCCCATTGGGCATTTACAGGCGTGTGCGACAGTGTCGGCCGGTAGGTGCCCTTTTATTTACGGCAGGCAGCCTCGTTTGCGGCAGCGCCGTCGGTTCCGGGCTGGGGCGGCGTGCACGTGCAGGTACATCCCGCGCGCGAGGGGAGGGAGCCCCTGCTATGTCTGTCCGTCTCGCTGTCTGTCTGTCGTCCCTCAGGGAATGGCGCCGGGAATCGGGGTCCTGAGGGCCCCATGAGGCGCTGCGGGTGCGCGCCCAGTGCGGTGGAGCCCGCGCAGTGCTGCCCGTGGGAACCTCCTGAGGTTTAACGGGGTCGAGCGGAAGGGTCGGGGCGACCCCCGATGTCACCACAGGCTGGGGAGATGGACAGAGGAAGGGCAGCCCTGCAGGGAAGGACTTGGAGGTGCTGGTGGCTGAGGGTCTGCACATGACCCAGCAGCGTGCATTTGCAGCCCAGAAAGCCAGACGTGCCCTGGGCTGCATCCAAAGCAACGTGGCCAGTAGGGTGAGGGAGGGGATTCTGCCCCTCTGCTCTGGTGAGAACCCACCTGCAGTGCTGCATCCAGCTCTGGGGCCCCCAACACAGAAAAGACGTGGAGCTTTTGGAGCAGATCCAGAGGAGGCCACGAAGATGGTCACAGGGCTGGAGCACCCCTCCTCTGCAGTCAGGCTGAGAGTGGGAGCTGTTCAACCTGGAAAAGAGAAAGCTCTGGGGAAACTTTACAGCAGCCTTCCAGTGCCTGAAGGACGCTACAACAGAGCTGGAGAGGGACTTTTCACAATGGCAAGTAGGAGTAAAATAAAAGAAAATAGTTTTAAACTGGAAGAGGGTAGGTTGAGATTGGATATTACAAAGAAATTCTTTATTGTGAGAGTGGTGAGGCACTGGAACAGGTTGTCTAGAGAAGTTGTGGATGCCCCATCCCGGGGGGTGTTCAAAGCCAGGTTGGATGGGTCCTGAGCAAGCTGTGGAAAGTATACCTGCACATAACAGGGGGCTTGGAAGTAGGTGACCTTTAGGATCTCTTCCAACCCAAGCCATTCTGTGATGTTCTCACTTTGTGCCACTTACATGTGGGGATGGAGAGTGTCATCGCACACTTCTCTTAGGGCTGGAGAGTGTCATCATCAGCCTTTATACAGATGAGTGAAAAAGGTGCTGCTCACCGCTAGTCACTTTTTGCAGGTGGATGACATCTTTGATGTAAACTTGATTTTTCATAGGCCAGCATGTTTTTAGTGAGGATTGAAAAGGACTAACCATTAAATTAACAAACAAGGCTGACAGGAGACTGTAATTTGTACAGCAAATCAAATGTGACATGTCTTTTATATCTTAAACAACTGATTTTTGTCCACAGTGTAGGAAGCAGTAGAGAATGTCTTTTCATGGAAGAGGAGGTGGAGGAGGTAGAGGAGGTGGAGGAGGAAGAGGAGGTGGCTTCAACCGTGGAGGAGGTGGCGGTGACAGAGGTGGCTTTAACCGTGGCGGACGAGGTGGCTTTGGACGGGGAGGTGGAAGAGGAGGCTTCAACAGAGGAGGATATGACCAGGGCCCTCCAGAAAGGGTAGTTTGTAAGTTATATGGAGAAATTTTATTTATTTAATGTAGAATGACTGCTCCAGCTCTTTAGCTTGTTTGTTCTTTGTTTCAGTGTTGGGAGAGTTCATGCATCCCTGTGAAGATGACCTTGTTTGCAAATGTAAAACAGAAGAAAACAAGGTGCCTTATTTCAATGCCCCAGTATACTTGGATAATAAGGAGCAGATTGGCAAAGTCGATGAAATCTTTGGACAGCTGAGAGATTTTGTATCCTTCAGAAAAATGTGTGTCTTACAATATTTGTTTTTTAAAAATCGATTGGATGTTAAATGGGATTTCTCTGGGGTTTTAAAATAGTTCAGGGTTTGGCTACCAGTTATATGTGAGCAGACACAAGTCTAGCTGCAACTGTTGTTGTTCTTCATTCACATTAAGTGCCTGTCCTAGAGCTTTTTTGATATGACAGAGTACTTAAGTCAATCAGGGGTTTTCACTCCCTTCTAGTATTGATGATGTCTTCTGGATCCATGGTGGTTTGAATTCTTACTTTTTCTGGCTAACTGACCAAGTTTTCTGCTGTAGCTTACTGAGCCGTAACAGAGTTGGATCAAGGGCCTGGGGTTGGTTTGGTTTTTTTTTTGTGCATTAGGAGACCTTGGTCATGCTCCAGCTCATCATTTAGTTATAAAGTGAGTTTATACTAGGATGTCCTGTTGGTCATTGTCCAGTTTATTACTTAACCTGCCCATAAAAGTGGGATGTGCTAGGACATCCTCTGGCAGAGCCAGCCTGACGCAGGGGCACTGGGTCCATTCTGTGGTCACTGCCAGATTGACAGAATCCGTGACAAAAGCAGGATAGCTGTGGGAGTAACTGTGTAACATGTCTGTGTTGGTTGGTTGGTTGAGCATCAGTCATTAGCTGCATGCATCTTCCTCTCCCACATTAAATGTGAAATAAAATGTGCAGGTTTAAATCACTGTCACTCTCTGATTTGCAGATTTACCTTTTTGTATCAGAATTATTTGAGCTGCAGAGTGACGTATGAAAATAATAGTTTACTGGATTTTGCAGCTGCTTGCTTCCCCGTTTAATTTAGACTAATAAGTAAGGAGCATTGGCCAGCAGCTTTTTTTGATCCTGGGAACTGCTTAGCAAAGTCCTTCTACACTGGAGAGCCAAAGGATTCACACAAAACTGCACATGGGGTCACAGAGAGTGTCTGCCAGTTCCCTGTAGGACAAGGCTGGGCATGTGGTGTCCAGCAGTCCCTGCTGGCTCATGCCTTTGCACAGCCAGGCACTCAGCAGCATCAGAGCCCCTGCAGAGTGTGAATTGCTCCAGATAAGCCTTGAGGTCACCTTGGGACTAAAGGGGTCATCACTTGCTATGCAAGTCTGTTTCTTTACAGTTATGGTTTTATGTACTCTTCGCACTGGTATGTTCTTGCTTACTCCTTGTTACGTAGAAGGAAAAATTATTTTATCACAAAATAACATATTTGTAACTATGAAATTGAAAGAAGTTAGAAATAGTTTCTGCTGATCTTTTAATTGCAATTGTGATGAAATTTAGCTTAATTTATGAAGTACTGACTTAGAAAATGTCTGAATGTTCCTTTTGTCTACTAGCCAAAATCACAGTTTCTGATGTTTTGTTACTGCTGTGCTCCTTAAAGAAACTAACAGTATTTTTCAGTGAAACTGTCTGATAACATGAAAGCCTCTTCATTTAAAAAAATGCAAAAGGTAAGCCAATCTCAATAACATCATTTTACTGTGTGTCATCAGTTAGATAGATCTACTCTGTTAGCAGATAATAAAAGGTTTATTAAGTTTTTAATAGCTTTGAAAGCTGATTGTCCTTTGTAAACATCGGCATTAAATTCTTCTTCCTTTTCAGTTTTGATTTTGCCGCTTTATTCCTTCTCTCTGCCCCACAAGAGAAGATGTAATAAATGAAAATTACATAAGTATCACCTATATTTTAGCAGCTTTTTAATACCGTGATTTACTTCTTGTGTGTTTTCTTTATTTGGTTATTTGCCGAGGACAATTTGACATAATTTTGGATATTTGTAAAGGGAGATACTAATGTGCTTTTTAGTCTTGGTATTTTGAAAGCTTAATGGCACTCTTTTCCTGCAGTTTTACATTGATCCAGCAAAGCTGCTACCCCTTCAGAGATTTTTGCCAAGGCCCCCTGGAGAAAAAGGTGCGCCCAGAGGAGGTGGTAGAGGAGGACGTGGTGGACGTGGGGGAGGAAGAGGCGGTGGTAGAGGTAAGATCACAAGACCAAAAGCAGCAGAATGTCAGAGTTATTTGGGGTGCCATGGGTTGTTTAGTTCATTTGTTTTGTGGAGTATTTGTGTTGTTCTGTTTTTTAAAGCTGCTGTTGAGTACTTGAGTATCAACAGCTGTATTGCAAAGAAAAATGTTATTCATGTTTCTGTTTGACTTAATAGAAAAGGCAGTGATATCTTTCCAGTGGCAGCTGGCTAAATAACAGCTCCAAAGCATAGGGAGGAGAGAATGCTGATTCATTAAAAAGACAAAACTTTTTGAACATCATCTATGATGTATTCTTCTATTAAAGCTGAAGTTTACTTTTTCTTACATTGCAGTTTCTTACATCTTTTCCATACCCTGCCCCTTTGCTGGAAGCCACAAGTGTTTGTTTCTAAGTGGTTTGGTTTGTTTTAATGTTCTGTTGAGTTGTAATTAATAAATAATAATTACTAATAGTTGTAGTCAGTTAGTGGTTAATATATGTAATTCATTTTTTGCTCATGTGAAAGAAGTTAGTTGTTAAGTCTCTTTAGTATTTTGGACATGGTACATCAGTTATTAAACAATACTTAAAATACTCCAGATGGTCCCTAGAGGGCCAGGTACTAGTAGCTGACCTGGTAATTGTCCAGCAATTGACAGTTTCTGGTTTCTTCTTGTTGTTTCATTTCATTTCAGAAGCTGTCAATGAAATAAATTGTTGTGCATAACCAAAAATTTATATGTTCCTCAAATGGGAAATTTCTTTCTTCTGTTCAGGAGGATTCGGAGGAGGCAGAGGTGGAGGAAGAGGAGGAGGATTCAGAGGAGGCAGAGGTGGAGGAGGAGGAGGATTCAGAGGAGGGAGAGGTGGTGGAGGAGGCTTTCGGGGTGAGTGTGTGGTTTTTACGTTTCAGGAGTAAGAATAGCTGCTGATTTCTAAGGCTTGTAAATATTAAACAGAATGGTGTGACTTTTAATGTCTTAGAGATATTTATAGTCCTATGCAAGAGATTGATGTGCATCTCAGTAGCTTAAACTGAAGCACAGCATTCCGCATTTGTTGGTATGTGTGTAAAACTGTCTTAGTTTTTTACATTTAATTCTAGCAACTCATTCAATGTTTTGTATAGAATTTGATGCAACTAAGATGTGAATTGTTTGGTGTATATTTCTTTTCTTTTAAAATAGGAAGAGGACATTAAAAATGGAGCCATGAGTATCTCCTCGTTGTCTTACCATGTCATCTGCAGAAGTGAGGAACCAGGAAAAATTTTTGTAAAGGACCCTGAAGATCTTTTTATAAAGAACTTGAAGCTACAAATGATGATTATTTTTACACATAATGACTGTTGATGGACACATGAGGAGGGTGTAGAGCCCAGGCTAAGAGCCGAAGACCTGCACAGAATATGTCTAAACTTTTCTCACTAAGCCAGGATTCAATGTTATTCTTAAACTGTTTGTTTCTGACAAGCAGTGCAGTCAGTGCTTGACTCTGTGTTGGAGTTTGGAGTAAACAATCTGTTGGAATGGGTTTTCAAAAGACCCTAAAGGCTCACTGCATGCACACACATCAGGTGGACCTGTTACCTGTGCATGACTGAACTCTAGTTCTCATCCTCCTTTTTTATCAAATCTTCTGGGTAGCTCTGAAATGAACAATGCTGTTTAAACAACCTTTGTGAACCTTTTTTTATAAACTAAACTTCCAACTTTTGTGTTGATCATTTTTTTAAATACATAATAATGTATAAAAGACAAGACAGATAGCAAAGTATATTTTGCAAATTTCTCTGTATAAATAGTAATGGAAACCAAAGGCATCAGGAAATGTTCTTAAAAGCTGCTGTCTAATGAACAAGACAAGGTGAATACTGTACTTGAGTCATCTAATAATATCTGATTACACTGATATTAAAATGCTAAGGGTTTTTAACACCCTGCATCCCCCCCTTAGCCTGTTTCTCTTGAGGTTTTGATGTCCTGGTGCTGCATCTCTGTGGTGCTCTGAGCTTGTGTAGGGCTGGGATTGAATAACGTATCATAGGGCTCCGCTGCACACAATGCTTTCAGTTATGTATTGCTTAGAAAGGCATGAAAAAGTCTGCACGAGTCTTTGGTCTCTATATGGATGCATAGTGAGGATTGTTGAAAAGATAGTGACTGTGTCTTCCTAAGGATGGAGGAGATACGGGTGACTCTCTTCTCTGGAACTTTGCAAATAAAATAAGAGGTGAAGACTAGAACCTCCCTGGATTTCAGTTGTGGCCAGGAATCTGTTCACAGTCTCCTACCAAGCACTTTTGAAAAGGGATCTGTAGAATCATACTTGTAAGTATTTTGAGTACCTTGTTCAATGTGAAAAAAGTTCTTTTCAGAGTTGATTGTACTGTTATGCTTTTAATTGATGAATGCAGTAGCAGGCAGATTAATTAGCCTTCTGCTTAACAAAAGGCAACAGGTAATTTTTCAGTACCAGGACTGGACAGTTACTGGTTGTTTTAACAAATGTGACCATTACTTTTAATAATCTGGAACAAAACTTGGAAGAGTGGAAAATAAATGTTAAAGAATTCACTTAAATGTCAATAGATGCTGCATAGGATAGCAGACAAAAATGCTCTTCAGCATAAAAAAAAAACAAAATGCAGAACAGAATTTCTGCTAGGTCTGCTTTTGTGGGAAGTAGCTGAGTGTCGTGTTAACCTAGTATGTTCAGGAAGTGAGCAATTCCAGTTTTTTCCCTGGTATTGCTACAGGTCTAGCTTTAACCAGGTTAGTTAAATCCAGAATGCTGAGAATGATTAGCTTTTTGTTGCTATGCGTCGCTAGGGCCTAAGTGCCCTATGGCTTTGACTTGCATTGTAGAATTGCCT
This sequence comes from Pardalotus punctatus, assembly GCA_013400915.1. Taxonomy (NCBI): domain Eukaryota; kingdom Metazoa; phylum Chordata; class Aves; order Passeriformes; family Pardalotidae; genus Pardalotus; species Pardalotus punctatus. Next base: position 186,007 of record VZTX01015208.1, read on the forward strand.
TTTATCTAGACAAAATTCTAAGCAAGTACTTCCGTTTTGGGTATTCCACATTTCAGCTGAACAGTGTGGACCAAGTGCAGCTGCAGTGTCTGTACTCCTGTCATATTTGCAGCTGGATCCTCTGCTCTGCTGGGTTTCTTCACTGACGCTTCAATAGCTACTTGTGGGCAGCCGGCCCGGATCTTCTTTCCTTATTCTTCTGCCTTTGGAGGACTAACATTACACAGTCCTCACTCTTACACCCAAATTCATGCTCTTTGCTGGTCTTTAGGGACGTGCTTTTTCCCAGGGTGTCAGAAGGCTCCTGCCATTACCTGTAAATCTCAGGGTGTGACAGGCAATGTTTGGCTGCCCGCAATGCCGCCTTGCAGCCCAGGAGCAGATGTGTGTGCTATGAGTCTCTCAGCAGATGGAGCAATGAGTCAGCCTAAAGCACTGCAAGGCCAAAGCAAAGGCTTTGGCCTCTGTGTGCAGAGGGGCTACGCAGCAATATCCATTGCAGCTCGGGAGGAAAGATCGGCCTCTTGGTTGTAGGGAATAGATTGCAGTCCCAGTGGGGAAATGCATAAGGAGCATTATGGCATGGCCTGTGCATACAAACAATACTGGATGGATTTTATGCAAATATTCTGAGAAAATTTATTATCTTGGATCTCCATGGAGGTTGTGGGATGGTCTTAGGATGGAAGAACATATGAGGAAACTGCAGATGTGTTTGCCATATGATGGTGGCTTTTTATACCTTCTCCGTTCTGGGGAAGGGTGGCATTTGCAAGGCACATTCAATCCCTGTTCTGTTGTGTCTTCTCTGTGCCATGGCATGACCCTGCCCTCCTAATGTAAGTAAGGTGCTAACTGTAATAGATGAAAACTCAGTCTTGATTAAGATAACATGTCTTGTCTGCAGTGCAAGCTGTAACGAACTAAAATAGACGTTCTCTAATTTTAAATGACACCTTTATCTCTGTCTTGAACTTTTAATTCAAATTCTGTCAGTATGTCCTGGTGCTCCTAATCCTAGTTAGTGAAATGTGCCAGCCTTATATATAGGCTTACAGATACCCTGTGCTTCTTCTGCAGAGAATAGGAAAGGGGCTCACAGGTACCCTGACAGAAATAGGTATTTCTGCCAAAAATGGCAAATTTCAAGTAGTTGTAGTGTCTGCGGAAGAAAAGTCACAGTGCAGTCTGAAGTGAGGGGAGTGGGGGTAAGGTGGTAGTGTAGGCTCTGGAAGGCAGTTTGGTGTTCCCTGTATTCCCCCTTACTGGCAGCCTTTGGATCAAATAGCTGCTGCATCTAAATAGCTTCTCATCTGCCACCTGCTCCAGCAGCACAAGGAGGGTTGCTGTCCTGGAATATTCCTCTGAAGCTCAGGTAGGCTGCAGAGCAGCCCACAGTGCACAGCAGTACTGGTGTCACCTACCTGTGTCCTGCTCCACTGCCGTGGCAGTGTTTAGCCCAGGGCATTCAGCTGATTTTGAAACTGACAGCTAGGATCAGAGTGCTTACAAGTGTTTAGACGACCCGGAGCCTTTTGTCCATGCCACAGCAAAATTTTGGGTTTACATTTTTTTCTATTTGAGATTTAAATCCTCATTAAAAAGTAAGTATTATGTGGAAGTGTATTATAAATATGTTTAGTGTCCCTGCATTACTTGGTGAATTGTTTATTTTCCTTGTGTTTTCTGCAGTTGCTGGGGTCAGATGGCTCAATGAACTTAATAGATTTACTATGTTACTTTGAGAAATTTGATGAAGTGCAGAAAAGAATGTTTCAACGTAAGTTTCAGTGTAAGTCTGCAACACTGACAGTTGTAGAACAAAAGGGTTTTCTCTGGTACTGACTTGCAGATGTGGATGTTTGCCTGACGAAATGCTGGACTGTCACACACATATTGGTGCAAAGTAATTTGCAGTTGTGTAAAGCATTGTTTTGGCAGGACACAGTATTTCTTATTAAAAGAAAGCATAGCTATTGTGTGATGTATGGCAAGTAAAAAGCTTTGTGGAGTCATGCATTTTTTCAGGGTGTTTTCTTCTGAAGATCTCTAGAGAGCAAAACTTTTCTAACCAACAGTTTAAATCTAGTAAAAGTCTCTGTGAACCAGGAGAAAGAGGTAAGTTATTAATTTGTTTTCCTTGGGGTTTGAACCGTTTGTGTCTGTTTGGGAAAAGATTAGAGGGATGTTTTGCCTTAGTGAGCCCTCCAGCGGTGGTGGGTGTAATAAATGTGGGATGGGCTGGGTTTGGGATGGGTTTGCGGCGGGGTTACTGCTGGAAATAGGAAAGAAAGAGGTTTGGGGTTGGTTTTGGTTTCCTTTTTTTTTTTTTTATTATGCAAAAGATGTGTTTCTCTACTGTCATCATTCATGTGTTGATATGTATTTTACATATAACTGAAAGCAGCATGATAAACCCCACATATATATAGCGATACTTGCAAGTTGAAGAATGGATTTACATAGAAGTTGCATTTTTCTACTGATCTGGGACAAGTGGGAAGGAAAAGCATCACATGACTTTATAAAGGACCCCTCTGATACCAATAATGCTATGCTATTGGAGGATAAGAGCAGCCTGAGGTTTTGGATTTTATATTCTTTCTTACACCAGTATTAATAAGCAATGTGGTTAGACATATTTTATCTGGCTTAGAAGCTGTGGTTCCATCATCCTGTGTTATTTGTATGCTTCAATGTTTAATTTCTTGTTTTATCTTTTTGGCTTTATTTTATGAACTACAGTGTTGCAGAAAAAAACTTTTGGGGGTGATGTCTACCTTTAGTTTTGACTTTTTTTTCTGGCAATTCCAGTTGCTGTAAAATTAGTCAAATTTAAGATGAGGCATAGGAGGGACTGGACCTATTAGAAAGTTGTATTTCAATCAACAAGTATAACGTTTCTTTTGTTAATTGCTACTGTACATCTGGAATCTTATCTGAGTAAAAATAGTAATGCTTTGCTTTTCTGAGACATTCAGCATTGCAAGCTCTAACTTCTGTGGAGGCTGCAAGATCTGAGGTGCTTTTGAAAATCTTGCCAAAGTGTCAGAGGAGGAAAGCAAAGATAAATTATCACCATGCTTTTATCTTTCAGGGCAGGACAGTGTTGCACGAGGAAAGTGGCTTCATTGCCAAACAGATCATCTTTCCTTTCAGAACCCTCCCACCCTGTTCCTGCCTAATCCTCTTCTGACAGGAAACATACTGTAATAATACAAGTACCCTGAGAGCTGTGAGTGTAGATGTGGGGCATTAAAGAAAATGTTTGCTCATAGGACTGTGACACAAGCTCATGTGTAGTAATGATGACTAAATGTTGTGACTGCACAAGTTTTATATAAAAATTTTCTTACTTTTATATTCAAATGGGTGAAAGATGCAGGATGTATGTTTTGGAGAGCTGAGGAGTGGGAGGGAATGCTCTATGAGTGTTTCACGGGTTAGAGAAGAGAGCTCTTCAGGTATACTTTCCACAGGATGACTCTGTTCCTATGTCACTGCACCATTACTGCTGCTCAGAAGGCACAGCCCTAGCCTGGGACCTGCTTGACCTACCTGTGAAACACAACTGAAGAGTCACTGATGCTCATCCTTGTCGCTTTTATACCCAGCGTGAAAACAGACTGAAGGCAAACACTGTGGGAAGCAGGACTGAGGGGAAGCAGCTTTCTGATACTGTATATGAACTCTTTGGGCAAGGACTTACTGCAGCTAATATTTATGCAGGGTTTTCTAAAAGGTCTTTACTTTGGTGCGCTGGTACCTCATCATTGAAGGGAAGAAAACATGAGCTTTTGCTGCTCAGGTCTTTGGAAAATGCCCAGTAATTTTCTGCCCAGTAATGTGCTTTGGAAAATCTGCCCAAAGTAAGCTTTCAAGTATTGTGTTTAGGAGACATATTTAACAACCATTTTCTATAGACCAGGCTATTTTAGAAATGTAGCAATTGAGTTTTCTGAAAGTCATGCTTCACTTTGGAAAATACTGGAATGTGTTTTTCTTGTGTCTTTGTCAAAGAGTTTAAATCAAACAAAGAATCTTGAAGAAGAAGATCTTTAAAGATTTGAAGGGATGGGCTTTAGAGTCAATGTATCCTGCTTTTTAAGGAAACTGAAATTTGCATCTTCATGTTGTACTGCAGGTTTTTGTGCTTTGCGTGATGACAGGAATTAGTTCCAAGGCAGGCTGATGATTGATTGAACTGAGTCAACTTTTGTTGAGGTTTCCAAAACATTGCACAAGAGGTTTGAGGGGAAAAAGTTTGGGGGCATGTGACAGTTAATCTCATTAGCAGTAAGAATGAAGTTTAAGCATACTGTTCAAAATTTACTCAGTTCTGTGCTGCTCTTTGTTTTAATTAACAATCTCCTGCATAGATTGGGAGCGTAAACTTCTTTCCACTTTAGTCCAATTAAATCATGCTTGGAAGCTGTCAATGGCAGGGGGAACTCCTCCCTACCCCCCTACTTTTAATTGTTCAGTGAGTCTGTTGAATAATGAAAGAATTTGCCTGACAGGGTTTTGTAGTGTTTCGTCTTCTTGATTAATTATTGCAGAGGATAGACGACAGTCTTTTGTCAAAAATGCATTGGAATGACTCATCCAATTCCTCAGAAAGTGACAACGAAGCTCATTCAGCCTTCACACAGACTGAGCACAACATAGTTGCAGCTTACTTAATAACAGCAGGTAAGGGCATTGGCAAATTGTTGCATAACTTTTAAAAATAGAACTTGTAGATCTGAATGCTCATTTTTTATAGTAACAGTGTTGGTATTTCATTTTGTGTTAGACAGCTGTCTGATGGCCTTTCTCCATACTTACTGACAAGTTTGCAATCAGCTGCCTGACTGAAATACGCAGAAACATCTGAAGTGTGCAGAAACATCTAAGTTTTCTGCTCTATATTTGAAGGCAGTGTTGTGTCTCAAAAAATACATTTTGTTGATATGTAATTATAGAAGAGAGTGAGAATTCATTTCTGCCAGCTTGCAAAAGAGATAAAAATAGGGCATAGCTGTCACATCTTGCATTTTTCTGTGATGCGCTCGAAGCTATCTTCAGATTTCTCCTGGGCCACATGTTTGTAGTAATATATGTGTAGTCTGAGCATGTGAGCGGGTGTCTGTTAGGGGGATGTAAGGGGAAGGGTTGGAATGTGACTTAGAGGGAGGGAGCTGGTCATTAATCAGAGAAGAGCAGATTCCAGTTGCAGCTGTATTTTTCACCAATGACACGTGTTAGAAAAACACCCTGTGATTGTGATTGTTCCCTGTGACTGCAGCAGTCTTTGGTTAAACATGAATGATTATAGAATTATTTTTTCCCCCCCTTAAAACTTTTCTCATTGTATAACCGCAAATGCTTCAGTAGAGCTATCCTGAAGCATTGAGCACCATAGTAATGAACTATTCACCTAACCAAAACTGAAACTTACTGTTTAAAAATAGGCCTTCTATACCTTTATTACAAAAAATCAAATCAGTTTATTCTTTTTCACAGACTGCACCACGAATTTTTCCATGTTGTAGTTAGATTTTAAAATACTTAAAAAATTAATGTATTTTACTTTTATATGAAATCGTATCACTGGTTGTCATATTTTATTTAGCATATATGTCTGAAGGGGTGAATATCAAATTGCTGTTCTGGAAAAGTGGGTATTTTTGGATGCAAAGACAATTTATTTCAGGTCTTTAGAGAAAATGGTAGAACAGCTAGACAGATCAGTAGGCTTCTTAAGTTGCTGTAGAGATAGATAATGGTCAAGTGTTGGAAGCCTAGATATACCTCTTATATTGTTATTAAAATGGATTATGTGGTATGTAACACGGTGATCTTTTCTGACAGTTTTGACCAGCTTGTGTTCAGGATCAAAGCTATCATTGGTGATAACAGGGTATCAATGGAATTAGCCAGAATCTTGCATGGAAATTAAATGTCTTTAAAAAAAAAAAAAAAAAAAAGAAAAAAAGTTGGATTACTTTGTGGTTTTAGGTTTTTTTCTTTTTTTTTTTCTTTCCTAATTATAGTTGGAGGAGCCTAATAAATCTTTACTTTCTTAATGAGAAATGTTCTTGACAAATCCATGAAATATTTTAAAGTGGGATTGATTGTTTTGTAAATGCCTCACCGCAGCAAATTTCACGTCTGGAAAATTTAAGCCTTGTTAATAAGCAGATGTCCAAGAATAAGAATGAAGTCTGGGTACAGTGTTCATCATTACGCTGCTCTTGAAAAGGTTTAAATGCTTCTCTCTTTTGTTTTCTGAGAAGGAAGGATACTCAGGCAGCAGCATGCCTCATGGGTGTCTTTCCTCTGGTAGGGATTAAATGCTCTGGCATAATTTTAACATGCTATCTAGAAAAGTAAATTTCATGTTATACGTGTACCTGATTTTTTTTGTTTTGATTCTACGACCCAACATTGCCATGTCCAATGCTGAACCATGTCCCAAAACACCATATCTACGCATCCCAGGGGATGGCAACTCCCCCACTTTCCCGGGCAGCCTGTTCCAATGCTAGCTCTCCCTTTCAGTGAAGAAATTTTTCCCAATATCCAAAAGTACTCCTCCCTGGTGCAGCTTGAGGCCATTTCCTCTTACCCTACTGCTTGTTGCTTGGGAAGAGAGGCTGACCCCCACCGGGCTACACTCTCCTTTCAGGCAGTTGTAGAGAGCAATAGTCACCCCAAGCGTCCTTTTCTCCAGGCTGAACAACTCCAACTCCCTCAGCTACCCCTCATTAGATTTGTGTTCCAGCACTTGTACCAGCTTTGTTGCCCTTTTAATGGGCACTGCCAAACTGCTGCCTATAGAGACTTCATTCCTCTGCTTGACCTGATCCTCAGAAACAGAGAAGATGGCATTTCTTCTATCTACATGTTTTTTCCTGCTTTGTTCAAGGTGGAATCCATCTCTGTCTTATATTTTGTTCTTCAAAGCATTTTTTTGCTCTATTACTAGTTTTAGTGATACTAAAATTTTTGATGAATATACATTTAGCAATTTCCATTTTTAATTCCCTGTTTTTAGTTACCTCCACTCTCCCCTCCTTACTTTTAAGACTGGACTCTGAATTATTAATTTTGAGTGTGTGTAGAAGGATCTTTCCTTGACCCTGAGGATATGAGTTTACAGTCCTGTTGTATGTCTGATTTCATTCTTGGTAGCTGTAATATCTGTTAAAACATGCTTCATAAGAAGCCTGTATTATTAAACTTGTAATTCTCTTTTGCTCCCTCTCTCCCAAGAGATCACATGCTATCTGCCAACAGGAGAGCTGACAGAACTGGCACTGCAAGTGGTTTGTTTTTTTCACTGTGGTGTTCATTTCAGATCAGATCCTCAGCTCCTTGGTTTTGTTAGTTACAGGAGCACACAGGATCAGTGTCATTCCTGAAATGTGTGAATATACAAAAACGATAGCAGATGGCATCTGTGTGGCCAAAAGATGTTGGACCTTCAACAGGAGACCTGCACCTGAAGGAGAACAGACATCATTGGTGGTGTTAAAAGAGATAGCTGAGGGTTATTTATAATTTTGCCTCATTTGATTTGAAAATTACTGAATCTGATAAGAGAATTTCTTTAATGTAGGAGATAGGTACTGTTTAATAAAATACTGCAGTGAAAATCATTATATGAGTTTCAGGTATAATAAAAAAGGTGTCAGGGTGACTGAAAGAAAAGGGTTCTGCTTGTGGAAGTCCACATTCAGTAGGATGGTCATTCATTCAAGCTCCTTACAGAATCATTCCTCAGATCTGTGATGACAAAAAATACAGTGTTTCAATTCATAGGTGAAACTTGTAAAATATAAACAAAGCAAAACAAAAAACCAAACAAAAATTTTTGAGGGACATTTCCATGGATAATATGTTGTTAGACTTTTACCAAAATAACAATCCTAGCCCTTGTAAATTAAGGTGCCCATGCTATGCAATTGCTTCAAGTTTAGGATTTGGTTCAGTGATACCGTAGCAGCTGTGCCAGACTAGGGAATCTATGAAAAACTTACAAATTCCTCTTATTATTTGCAAGTTATTTTTTTAATGTCTGTCTTTGCTTGAACATGTTTGAATTCTCCCTTGTATTGATAGGGGCTGTGAGTCTGTCTCTGCTGAGGTGCAAGGTGGAGTTTTTAACCTTACTAACTGTTTATTGATAGTTTGTATTTATAGTGGGTTAATAAAAGTTTAGAGGATGAGAGTTTCCTCTGGATACCTCTACAACAGGCTAAAGTCTGAAGAGAATAAAACCACAACAATAAAAAGAAATTATTTGTGGGAATGCCATGTAAATTCACTCCAAGAGTGAGCAGTAGGATTTGGCTAGAAGAGGGGAATAGCTAGAGAAAATAAGGATATGGAGGATACTAGGATCAGAAGAAGCTTCCTGATGCACAGAGTCCTGAAGAATGTCCTGGGCACCTTGAGGAGCTTTAAGTCCAAAGCAAATTTCAGAGGGATTGGATATGAGGAGAGTAGAATTATATTTTAGCTTTAGTTCGTTACAAGTCTTTGAGACCTGGCCATTTCTTGGGTTGCCTAATAATAGATTTCAAATGCAGTTTGAGTCAAGCCAGACCAAAAAAGTTGAAAATACACAGGTTAGTCAGGCAAGAGAAAGTTCAGTGCAGAGCTGGGCTTTTCCTATGGCTGTGGCACAGCCCGAGAGCTTGTCAGGTGGAGGACAGAGCTCTGCTACAGGCCCAGCCATCCTGCTGTGCAAATCATCCAGACTGCTTCACAAGGCTTAGAAAATACAATTTGCAGCAGCCTGAGCTTACTCTGATGCTGGCAAAGCTTTTGGGACCTCATGAGCACAGAGAGAAGTTTGTCTGGCTAGAATAGTGATACCAAAGTCAAAGCTTCTGTATCCCTTTTGCCCAGGATTATTGTCTGAATGCACTGTGGGAAATCTCTGCCCAGAATGGGAACCCTCAGGTGCTGGCAGGGGCCTTCTGCTAGATCAGCTGCATAATTTTTTTTTCCAACACCTTTTTTTTTTGCCAGTCACCAACCTGCAGTCTTCTTTACCATGGAGGTCAGCACTGCTCTTTGTGGCCAGAGTGTTTGAAGTGTAATCCTAGATGCATTTGTATTTCTGCTGTGCTTCTTATCATTTCATTGAAAGTCGCAGGTTTGGCAAATGCTCTGCTATTTGGCAAATACTCCACTGAATCCAAGTGAAGGCTGCCTAACTGGAAAAGCTTTTTTCTCCTTTTCAGGTGTCTATCCTCTTTGCAAAATTGCCCTTGACTGAAAATAAAGCTTGTTTGGGACATGTATATTACAATAGGCTGCATTGTCTTCTGCATGTGTATTTCTGGCTGGTGTGTATCTTTTGTAAAAGTTTCCTTTTTCTGTTTTTACAGGAGTGATAAGCATTTTCAGTAACATTGTTGTGTTAGGCATCTTTGTTAAGTACAAAGAGCTTCGGACAGCAACCAATGCAATTATTATCAACTTGGCTTTTACTGACATTGGTGTTAGTGGCATTGGTTACCCCATGTCTGCTGCCTCAGACCTGCATGGAAGCTGGAAATTTGGATATACTGGATGCCAGGTATTGCAACTCAGTTAGAGAGAAAGTTTTGAGCACTTAAAAACAAACTGAGAAGTAAGTAGTGACTCTGCCTGGTGTTAGTTATTTTAAGAGATAAGGCAGAGATGCAAAACTTGACTGTAGACCTGAAGTCGTTGTTCTGTGATGTCAGCAATTTCTGGAGACAGTATTTCATGTGAAATGCACTTTAAACTTATATGTACAATCTGAAAACAAAGTGTAAGCTATGAACAAGAAATTTTTTTAAATAGCTTTAAGAAGGTTTGCAAAATCAAATCCCAAAGTGGAGATGGTTATAGTAGCACGTGCTCATTTGATAACTTACGTACTAGTTAAAAGACTTTGATTGTGGCTACTGTCTTGATGGTGAGCTTGACAGATCTTTGTGAGTTCTGCTTGGCAAATACATGTCCTTTTTGGAAGAGGCCATTAGGATATCCAAAATGAAGGCCTCTAAGGCTCTTGGTCTCCATTAAAGATTTAGCCTAATTTTAATAGCTGTCTATTTTTAAGAATAGGCTGACTGAAAAAAATATACTTCCATGGCTGAGAGATGGTGGCCTTCGCTCATTGTGTATTGTGATTTTAATTTACATTATTGATAGACTGTGACCTTGAGTGCCCAGGAGTATGAGGAATAATGTGAAGGCATATACTGAAAATGTGTGATAAGGCAAATATTTTGGACATTTATATGCTGGAATTGCAGCATGTGTCACTGTGCAAAAGATCTGACACATAAAAACGGGGGCTGACGGGGTAAATCAGTGGGCCATATCCATGAAATAAGTGTAGATATACAACAAATAAAAGAGTGATAATTCAGAACTCACATTTGCTAAAGCTGTAGCCCTTTCTGATGGACCAAATGCTCCTCAGGTTTCCTTAACATATATTTAAAACATGAAATAAACCCCTCCAAACTCTGAATTGCAAAATTTACATATTGAAAGACAGTGTTTCTTTGATTTTGAGACTGCTGTCTTTAGGATTTCTAATGTGCACAGAAACAGGTGCTTTTAAAATGTTTATTTTTCATGAGGCAGCTTCAAATTGCCTGCATTGAATTAGTTCCTTCAAGACTTGCTTATGGAAGGCTGAACGGTATGTGTTGATTCAATACACATATTTTTGCTTGTACCTTTGAAAGATTTCTCAGAAAGGATTTTCTTGTTTTAATTTCAGATCTATGCTGCCTTAAATATCTTTTTTGGGATGGCGAGTATTGGTTTGCTCACTGTTGTTGCAGTTGACCGTTACCTGACCATCTGCAGGCCTGATATAGGTACTGTACTTACAGTCAAAAATCAGCCACTGTTGGGAGGAATAAAATTCTGATTTGATTGTATTGCGCTGTGCACAACTTGAACATACAATGCTTGGTTAAGTTACCTAGTTGGCCTACTGCTCGTTAAAGTGAAAACTTCACCATTAGGCTGTTAGTTTGTTTATAAGTTGTGTTTTCATGGCCATTTTCAGTCTTTAGAGGGCCACATGCACATAGAGAAGCACACAAAAAGCCTCTGGCTGTGTGAGGTTTTGACCTCTGTCAAGCAGGTGTTTGCCACTGTTGTTTTCCTCTCCTCTGTTACAGCTCTGTTGTAAGGGTTAATTTCCTGCCCTGCAATTTCCCAAGGATGTACTTGAATGCACTGATGCATAATCAGCTTTTGGCATGGGGTTGGCATCAGGTATTGCCTGAATGCTGAGAGTTGGAATGGGTGATAGTGTTCAATTTAAAGGCTGCAGGGACTGAGGTGTCAGTCAGCAGTCATGCAGTGTTTGGGAGTGCAAGCCTTGGAAAGGCTCTTTATTAACCCATTATGTGCTTGCTGGAAGCCACCGGTCACTAGTTCAACACTGCAAAGAAGCAGCAGATGACAATTGTTTGTGATTGTCTGTGCTTGGCCACAGGAAGAAGAATGACCTCCCGTAGCTATGCCACTCTCATCCTTGCTGCGTGGATAAATGCAGTCTTCTGGGCTTCCATGCCTACTGTGGGCTGGGCCAGCTATGCTCCAGATCCCACTGGAGCAACGTGCACAGTGAATTGGAGGAAAAATGATGCGTAAGAGTCCCCCTCACCCTTTCTTTTAACTTTGCCATCTCATTGAAGTCAAAGATTGTTCAGCGCACCACTACATGAGCATAACTTCTTTCTGAAGTATGAAGCAAAATTTTAAAAATTAATTTAAACCAGTGGAAGTAACTTAGAGTAAGTCCAGAAAAAAAACCAACCATAGGAACTGAGCCATGCTTTAAAAGTGAAATATTTGTAGTTTTTAATTAAAAAAATGAAGTTAAAGAAAATTTTCCTTATTTTTGTTATATTTGTTATAAAATTTCATAATCAAATCAAAATACCAAATTCTTTGGTAACTTTTCCTGGATTTGTAAGTTACTCTGTTTTGTTTTTCTGTCTTATCAGGTCCTTTATTTCCTACACAATGAGTGTAATTGCTGTTAATTTTGTTGTACCCTTAACAGTCATGTTTTACTGTTATTACAATGTTTCCCGGACAATGAAACAATATGCCAGCAGTAGCTGCCTGGAGAGCATTAACATAGATTGGTCTGACCAAGTAGACGTGACAAAGGTAAATGAGTGCATGTTTTGTTTCAAGCATTTTCATTCTTTTGTGTTAAAATCCTAATGGCAAAGGAACGGTGCAGCCTTTCAAGCATTTTGGTTCCCTACGTTCCCCCCTTTCTTTCATACTAAATATTAGCTGATACCGAGCCTTGGTGAAAACTCTTGGCTTGACCTGTCGCACTAGATTCTTTATTTTTGGTCTAATACTCTTTCCAGATGAATAGCTGCTTTGAAGACTGGGAACACTGAATTTTCCTTGCCTCTGTCATTACCTAGAAATGTACCTCTGAGGTGCACTAGGAGAACTTTTACTCTGTGTCTGCAGAGTCCTTAGGCTTGCTGGTTCACAGATGCGTCTGGTCTGAAATGGATTGGTCAATTCTGATTTGAACTTTTGGCCTCTGAATGAAAGTGCATTTCCAGCTCCCAAGCTGTGTGATTCCAATGCCTTGTTCTTTTCAGTCTGTTGAGTTTATCTCTTATGTAAGCAGTAGCAAATGTGAGTTATGGCATGAAATTATATATCCTGCCTGGAAGGTTGACATTCTTTTAATGTGAAAAAGTCCTTGAGAAATCTTGAAATTCACCAGCTCCTTTGATTTTGTGTAAAGATGTGATTTATGGTTGGGCATGATGAAAAAGTGAGAGAGAATTGGACAGAAGAGTATGTACCTATGTTTTTGAACTACTTATCAGTGCAAACTTAGCATTCCTTGGAAAACTTTCTCACTGCTAAGTTCTGAAGAATAGTATTTTTAGCTAAAAAGAGTAATTTGAGTGTTTCACTTTTATGAAGAACTTTCAGAATACTTGAAACTGAGGATTCAGTTAAAAATGCATTTTTCCTATTTTGCAGTTGAAGACACTAAGTTATAATTGAAAAAAGAGAAAAGATTGATGCTTTGGAGTTGAGCAATATCCTTCTTTAGAACTGGACTACTTGCTTCTTGCAAATTAGCATCCTCTGAGCTTTCTGTGCACCAAACTTCCAAATGAAAGGGTTCTTTCTTAATTTTGGTATTGTATTAGGTGTTGTGTTTGTATTTAAATAGGGATCTTCTGTGAGAGCTGCTGCTTGTGTACTGGCTGTGCTCTAGAGCAGCTCATACAAACTAGCTGTTTACTCCTTGTTTCTCACTTTGTTCATCGCTGAAAGACTGACGAAGGGAATAGGTGAGCAGCACTAGGGAATCCTGTGTGTACACAGCCCTACAGTTTTGGCTGATATTCTAGTGCTTTGTTTGTTCCTCTTGATTCATTTGAGATTCCCATTCCAGTTTCCACTAGTGATTCATGCCCCTGACAAAAGCCAGAAAAGTCTGTCTCAGTTGATCCCTCTTCCATCTTTCCACTACCCCAGTTTGTCACTGTCCAGCATGCAGCATGCAGTGGCATGGTGTGTCCTGGGGGGTGAGCCCCAGCGTGCCGGGGTTGTTCTCTCTGGCAGGCAGGCAGGGAAGGCATGACTGCTCAGATACCTCCTCAGTTTGGTATCTGAACGTGTCTCTAATGCTTCATTGAGCCAAGCAGACACTTCTGGGTTTCTTGACTATATGTCGTAGAACTTTTTGCTTTATTTAATGGTACCATGATGAAGTCTTATGAAACATTTTTATTAACAGCCTAATTTAATATTTGGCTTAGATTTTTGTCTCAGTTAATATTTAGTGTTTGTGATAGTATCCCAGAGTGATTTGTGATGGGGGTCATAATTCATGTGTGAAGTCCCCTCTGGTAATTTAAACTCCTGATGGACAGAGTTAGCATAATCAGTAGTGCTGACTTCGAAGGAATATTGTATATAATGAAATGACAGCATGCCAAGCACATGGCAGTGAAGTGTGCTATTAAACCCCCAAAGCGAGATTTCATTGCAAACTGTCAAAATGCATCAGGTGTGCTTGTTTATATATAATTTCATTCAGGACAGTTCTATTTTCACCTAGGTGCATGTGCTTTTGTTATGAGGTTTTGTCTTGAGGTCTTCATCTTGAGGTGATACTGGTTATGTGTCTGTTCCTCTTCTTTTCCAGATGTCTGTTGTGATGATTATAATGTTCTTGGTGGCATGGTCTCCATATTCTATTGTGTGCTTGTGGTCTTCCTTTGGAGACCCAAAGAAAATTTCTCCTGCAATGGCCATCATAGCTCCCCTTTTTGCAAAATCTTCCACATTCTATAATCCCTGCATTTATGTAATTGCAAACAAAAAGTAAGTGTCCTGAATTTAGTACCAATCTATTCCATGATTTTAGCATACCATCTGAGTGTAGAAGGATCATCTGTGAAATGTGGGAAGCTGATTAGTGAAGAGCAAAGGGTAGGCCACTGGTAATTTACCAAGGATGATCTTTTGGACAAGAAAGTCTAAAATAAATTTTTTTGATCATCATCAGAACATACTGAGTTGATACATATTTTTGAGAACATATTAACATAGCTTTTGAAAATCCCATTTGTGTTTTCTCACAGGGATTCACTATGGAATTTGGGTTGCATCAGTAGTAGACTGGTTGTAATGACTGTGGCCAAAGTGTTTTCAGCTTAGTGACATGTAACTTGTGTAGATTTTCTTGTTTGATTTGGGATGTATCTTATTCTGACTGATTAGGGTGGATTGACCCTTTTCATTAAAGTAAATAAGTTAAGCCTATTCTGATTTGAGCAAGCATAACAAATGCTCTAATCAAGCCAGTGCCTCTGACTGAGGTCTGGGTTTTGCAAAGAGACATTCTTCCAGCAGAGCCTGTGATCTCTGTCTAGGTGAACGTATCTGATCCTGTTGAGTCAATGGAAAAAAATATGTTTTTTTCCTATTCTGTAAGTTCATCTTTGCTGGGGCTGCACCCTCTCCTGGGATAAACAAAAGCTGCCACATTCCCTGTTGAAGAAATTAAATTCACTGTACATTCTTGTCCATGGAAGTTAAAACGACCCAGGTCCTTTTGAATTCCAAACACACTTTTTTTCATGAAGTACGTCCTACTAAAATTGAAAATTATTGTAATAGTTCAGGCCATCTTATCCAATTTCTGTTTGGTTCTCCAGCTAATGATCTTTCTGTTTTCCCTTTCTTGCGCTTTGCAGGTTTCGGAGGGCAATCCTGGCAATGGTGCGATGTCAGACAAGACAAGAGATAACCATAAACAATGCTTTGCCCATGAGTGCATCTCAAAGTGCATTGACATCACAGAACTCCAGTCATATGCCTGCATAAGTTACATGGAAAGGAGTGAAATCTGGGTTCAAGTTAATGAATCTTTTGGATGATTTATCTTTTTGAATAATAATCTTTCCCAGCCAGCTGTTTTGTGTTAGTCACAGTAATCTTTTTAGAGAAGTTAAGGAGACAAAACCTGCCAAGACTTTAGTTTTTGAGAGTGAGGTTTATTGGCCTAATATGTCCGTCCCAAAATAAAAAAGGTAGCAAAGTGGCCACTGTGACTCTTACAGAGTTAGACAAGGTGACAGAGGGGCCAGGAGAGACTGAAGTGCCAAGTGCTTAGGTTCAGTAACCCTACATTTTTCATGTATATTAACTCCTTTAATGAAGTACTTTCCACCAACTTCCCTTGAAAGTTTTCCAGACTTGAAATATTCTGGATACTCCCTATGGCTGTATATTTCCATGCCAAGTGTCTATGTTGATAAGCTTTGCAAAGTTCTGTAGCTGTGAATATGCCAGGGTATCAAAATGTCTACCCCGACCCTATAGAATCTTTTACTAGGTTTTAGGATTTTGAAGGAATTTCAGCATATTTAAAATATTTTTAAAATTTTGACTCACAGAACCAAATTAATTTGTAGGAAAGACAGCTTTTGTTTTATAAGTACCATGTTTCTAGTGCTTGTGACTGCACAGCAAATCCTGAAAATGTGACAAAATGTACCCTAAAGCTCCACACTTGGGAGGCACATAAAACTGAGTAAATATTTATGGTAATTTCTCAGCACTTCTAAGACAATCTTATGTTTATATAGGTCTGATGTTTAATTTTCAAGAAATACCTTTGACAGTACAAGCAATGGATTTATTCAGGATGAAAAAATGACTTTGTATAGATCTAGCTTCAGTTATTATGTGTGTATGCATCTACAGTTTGGCTTTGCAGTGTATAACTTTTTTAAAGTATATGTGTATTTTTGGCAAAACCCTGTTTTTACAGGGTTTTTTAAAAGCTCTGGAATCTAGGCTTCCTGTTAATTTGTCATTTTCAGTATTAAAGAAAATGCCATGCAATATCCTCACGGTGTACTAGATTTCCTTCAGGAACCTTGGAACACTTTATAGAGAGTAATGCACTGCCTCTTAGAAGAAGAAAAGAGATTTTTTATTACCTGCTAACTCTACAAGCTACATATTAGAACAGCCTTGGAACATGGTTGGATGTGATTTGAAGCAGAATGTGTCCTGACAGAGTAAGGAATGAGCTGGTTTAACTGATGCCATTCAGGATACATTTGAAGGTTAAGCAACTACAGATCTCGGCTAATCTGCTGTAATCTGCTGTTACTAAATGGATGGCTACATTCACATTCGTAGCACACTGCACATGAGTGCCTAGGAATAAAGATTTCACGTTTTTTCATGTCAGTTCTTCTGGGAGGAAGCCATGTATCTGTTTATTTACTTTTACCTCCTAATGAGTTTTTTTGAAGAAATTCATAGCTTTTGTCCTTCACAATGCACTTGTGTTTACCATGGCAGAAGTGATGGCACTGGAACAAGGTATATATTTTATTATTTGTTATATAAGGCAATTTATAAGGAAAAGGGTTGAAGAAATTTGAGATAACATTCTCATAAATTGCAAATTAGTTCTAGCATAGTTGAAATGAAGGCATATTTTACATTAGTGTTCTATGGCTAGCAGCATTCCTGAATAGGAGCAGATGGTGATTATGGCTTTGTACTTAGCCAGTAGCTACTCTAAATCTTCATTTTTGCAGGTGGAAATTTCTTTCTGCTCTGTGACTTTCCTACTATTGTAATGTCCTTTCTATTTCTGCAAACTATTTAACTACTCTAAGGTGATTCTGGTTTAAATAAATACAGTAGTTTCTTTTTATTTCTTTTTATTGGCAGTAAATCGTATAATTTTTGATAGTAAGGAGGTTCATTTGAAATATGGTGACCTGGTATTGTCATATCAATTTTAGGAGATACTCTTTGTCATTGCTATTTATTGTCACTGCCTATCTGGTGTAAAGCTGCATGAGGAAAAATTAAAATAGAGGAAGAATCTGGAGAAGAGGGGGAGAAAATTAAAGATAGACTTGCTGAGGGCAGGGGAATCTTTCAGCTAGTATGTGCAAATAATATACCCTGGAGAAATTAATTCCTGAAATCAAATTACTGAAAATGCTGAGAAATCCTATTTCACTGAAACCATTGTGAGCAGAAAGTTCTTGTCATTTTATAAAGCAAGTAATTGGTACATAGACATCAAAAAGAGGGCTAGGAAGCTCTTCTGTACTGAATTTTCTTTGGTATATTTTCAATTTTCAGTCTGAAAGGTAAGTATAGAAAACACTTTGAATTTTCATAATATAGAAAAATTAGAGATTAATAATCTTAATTTTGAATTTTAATAATTTTAATAAGGGGGAATGCAGTTCCCACTGGAGATACATGCATGTATTATTCCTTGTAGAATGGCTTCTGTCTTTCAGTTGTCAGTAGAGTGAGGGATGGATAGAGGGTGGTGCTTACATACTTCAAAATGAAACATGTCTAAGTTTTATGTGAAAGGATGAGTTCTAGTTTGTATTCATTTTTGTTTAAAGAGACTCCATGTTTGTGGAGTTTGTTCAGCTTTTAAATGCAGAGGACTGTTCTTGATTTCTGTGTTCTTTGTTCTGGTAGCAGTGTTGCAGACAATTACAGTATTTGAATTTAAATCTGAAATTCAAATTTCTGTTAAATAAATGCAAATATGTCTCTCCCTCTTTTTTTTTTTTTCCCCCTCCTGATGCTAGGTCTGTACTCTGTAATGATCCTGACATGTATGAGATCCCTGTGAATGTTCCTGTGGATACTGTAAAACTTCGTATAGAGAAAACTGTCATACGAAGGATTCCGACGGAAGCCTTTTACTACCTGGTAGATCTCAAATACCTGTGGGTTACTTACAACTGTGTCGCCAACATTGATATCAGCAGTTTCTATAACTTGAAACAGCTGCATGAGCTAAGGCTGGATGGTAATCTGCTCTCAACTTTCCCTTGGGAATCCCTGGCAGAGATGCCCAACTTACGGACCCTTGATCTGCACAACAACAAAGTGACCAGCATTCCCGCCGATGCTGGCCGCTTCCTGAGAAACCTCACCTACCTGGACATATCCAGCAACAAGCTGACCACCTTGCCATCAGACCTCATGGACATTTGGCCCCCCTTCTCTGGAGCTGTCGTGTCCAAGAACACAGACATTCTGGTGACACAGAGAGTCATTTTGGGTATGTTAAACAGCCTGTCTCATTCCTTATTAAAATATATATAAGCATTAAATTTCAAGTGAGAGTAGTTAGGGCACCAGTCTAGGATGCAGGAACTGTGTTTGCAACTGGAAGCATGTCCTTTTGCAACTCTTTTTTTCCAGAGTCTCACAAGCCAAGCAAATAGTTAGAGCGGATGTTCATATAAAGCCTGTCCTGTGACACAATGCTGCAGATAGTGTTGGTGGCTCAAAACAGGGCAACTCTGCTCCCCCAGGACTCTGCTGACCTTGCATTACTCTAAAGCTGACTGATTATCCTGAAGTTTTTCCCAAGTTACATGTTGACTATGAGAGAGAACAGGAATCTGATTCCTACATATTCACATTAGTTTTTATAGTGTTTGAGGTAAGTATTTAAGAATAATTTGGTCAGGCTCTGATTTTTTTTCATATTTTGATCCCTTTCTCTAGTATGGAATTGCATCAGTTATGTTTGTGGTGTTGTGCTTTATCTTACACTTTATCTCCGCTTCCTAGTCTTGCTGGGGTAACCCCTTACTCTTCTTCAGTCTCAGGCTGGAACAATTCTGTCAATAATGTTCTTTTCTGTCGCTGTCTACATATAAGTGCATGTTTTGATGTTTTTGTAGTGTAGCAGGTGGAAGGGAGGAAAACCAGCTGACTGTCTTTACTGCAGTAATTCTATAAGCACTGCTGAAGATCTGTCCTGCATTGTACTTCCCAATATTTCCAATTTCTTTATCTAAACGCCCATTATTCAGTGTTCATTTATTCAGCTGCTTTGTTTCACAGAAGTTGCAGCTTGAAACTCATTCAGATCATATTTTATATAAGTAACTTAATAGCAAGTAGGCTACATGACTTCATAAGCATGGTAACTGTAGGTTTGCATCATTTAAGGGTCTTTGTTTATTCAGGATTTAAAAAAAAAAAGAGAGAAAAAAACTGTAAAAGTAAGTCCATCCCAGTACTTCTTTCCCTGTCTCCGCACTGAAGGCTACAGGAGGCTGTAAACTGGGAGCTGAATATGCTGGATCTAATCCTCATGATCTCGTGTAGGAGTCCCAGAGGTTAATTGGTTTCCTTGTCTTATGTAGCCCTCACCACTTATAAGGCAAAACAAAAGGAATTAACAACCACCAAAATAAAAAAAAAAAAAAAGCCAGCCCCAATTCAAAAAATAAACACCAAAAAATCTTAAAACCACACATACTCTTGTCTCCCCTTAACTCAGGATCCACCTGCAGGCTTCCTTGGTGCAGGCACCTTTCCAGCCTCTTGTAGTCCTGGCAAACCCTCTGGTGCCAGCATCGAGTTTTTTGGAGACTTGGGATGTGACCTTTGGACCATTTTCTGTTATGAACTACAACTAGGTTTTAACACAGATCTCCAGGGATTAAGCAGCACCTTGCTTCTCTTTTAATTTAATGTTAGGTGCTAAGGGAGGCTCTGTGCAGCCATTATAGATTTGCACCTAAGAATGCAAAATGCCATAGTACTTTCATTTTATTGTGTTGAGTAAATGTACCTTAGGTAAGCTGTGAATGAATTCACTGATTTTCTTTGCATTGACATCATGGTTTTCTGATGAGTATATCCCAATGCAGACAGGCAGTGCTTGCTACATGAGAAACTCTACAGTGAATAAGAAAACATCCCCTTTCTCTGGAGATTAGAAAGCACAATGCTATTTATGTCATGGTTTATTTTGATAAGTTTATTTAGTCTCCACTGAGTATTAGTTTTATTATCTATATTATTGGAGCTTGTGAAGTTCTAGTTGTGGCAATCACAATCACTGGTGCTCTGATGGACTTACAAAGCAGTTGTTTTCCAGGAATGAATGGCTGATAGAAATTATCAGCTTATAGAAAGATGATTGAGGAGTTGAGATGTTGCTGTAATTCTCCAGCCATCTCCAAAGGGATGTTGGCATGTCAGGAGCAAGGTGTGCTCCCTGATACAGCTTCCTTTCCGACACCCCTCCTGTTTCTGCTGGAGCCTGAGGAAGAAGAAGTGCATCCCATAGATATCCTCCTTCTCCTCTGAGCTGGAGGATCACAGAGGTATGTGATCCTGAAGGATCTAGCCTGCTGGGATGCAGATCCAGAGGAACTCAGCCATTCTGGTAAAGTCAGTGCTGTTCTTAAAGCCTGTGGCCAGACCACCCCAGAGCCTTCTGTGGCAGCCTCCTCCAGTGCTTGTCTGTCAGGGTAGTGAGAAAGTTTCTCTTAATATCTAACCTCAATCTCCCTTACTGCAAACTAAGCTGATTACCTCTTGTCCTACAGGGCATGGACATACAGAAAAACTAATCACCATCTCTTATTGTAATCTTTCATAGGTTTTCCTTCCCTGTTTGCCATCCTAACTAACCACACCATTTCTTTCACTAACTTCTAATAGAATGTGAAGGTTTTTGTGGCTTTTTTTAATGTTTGTTTGGTCTTTGGTTGGTTGATTTTTGGTTTGGTTTGGTGTTGTGGTGGAGTGTTTTGTTTGCTTTGGTTCTTTCTTGCTTTGTTTTTGTTTTGTTTTGTTGGGATTTTTATGTGTTTTTGGTGGGATTTTTTTTGTTTGCTTTGGTTTTTTGGTTGGGTTTTTGGTTTGTTTGTTTGAGTTTTGTTTTTTCTGTGTGTGGTATTTTTATATTTTTTTCATTTTCTGCCACAGTCACTGGTTCCCTTTGGACTCATTTAGATTTAAAAAAAAATGTCTCTTTTAAAATGTGATGCCTGCAATTGCGCTCCTTGATGCTCAAGAGTGTCCTATATGCTTCAGCCACTCTCTGTGGGAGCATTCAGCCTGACCTATGTACCTACATGGAATGATCACTGTGGCCAGAACTCTGCTGGAAGCTGGAACCCTGAGTAAATAAATGCTGTTTTTGTCCAGTCAGGAAAACAGCAGTCAGATTCTGATTAGTGTAATCAATTATGGCTTGAGATGTCTTCTCTCCTGGTTCTGGCAAAACAAGATTGTCACTTGTATGTAATAAACAAGATCAAAACCAGCAAGCCCCTAAACTCATATGTTCATGCGTATGTATTTTCTAACACCAGGAGGCAATTTTATCTTCAGTGTCTTGGGTGAGCATGAAGATGTGTGAGAATGTTCAGGTTGTCCATGCTTATTTCAAGGACTCTTGGAGGAGCTGAAGACTAGTTTTGCCAGAGGACTGGCATGAATCTCCTTCTTCCAGTTTATCACTTCCATACTAAGAGGTTTGGGCTTTTTAACTACCTCTCACTCTATGATGTTCCTCCGTGTGTGCACTATGCTAAATAAAGGAGGGTTAGGGAATGATTCCAGGCCCTATGGCCAAGTGGCTCCCTCTGGCTCTCATCCACACAGTTTAGGGCCAGCTCTCTTTAAAGCTGACTGTCTGTTCCACATTTTTTAAGATTTAGCCCTTGGTTCTCTGCACCCTCTACAGGATGCTACAGTGACTCTAGAATGTAATTCTGGAAGTGGGGATGTTTTTTCTAGCCTGCCTGAAGTAATGTTAAAATTGTATTGGAAACCATTCAACTGTGCTTTTGTAATATGACATAGCAGGGATATGTTGTATGCCTCAAGGGCTGACATGCAAAAGAGTTTGGAGGTACAAAGCCTGCTGCACTTGCATTGGGAGCAACAACAGGATAGAGAGAGCCATCCTTGGTGTGATCTCATCTGTAAGCCTTTCAGTGAGCAATCTCTGGAGTGGAAACCATCCCTGGGCCCACATCTGGCTTTGTCTTGGAAAGTACCCTTTGGAACAGCTCAAAACAAAGCTGTGGCATAAGCTGAAAATTAAACAGTGCAAATGATTGTGGGACCAGTGTGTGAATGAATCTAGCCCTCTTGGTTACCTCTGGAGCCATAGCCTAATACTTGGATTCAAATCACAACTAAGTTCCAGCACTGGCTGCTGTACAGAGATTTACATTCCTGACAGGAATGATGGCAGTAGCATTTTCCGTATGGTGGGCTCAAGTGAGTCACTGAGGGGCACAGAAGAGTCCAGTATTTGACAGAGTGGCAGTTATATGAGATCTTGCCTCTGTTGCATGCAGAGGTGCCAAACATTTGGAATGCTGCAGGTCCATGAGGCTGCCAGCTGTTGTGCTGGGCCATTGGGCAGATACTGCTTTTCGTGGAACTACTCCCTAGCAATCGCCATGTAGTGGAAACGCTGCGACACACTGTTGGATACGGAATTTACTGTTCAGAACTGTGGATCAAAAAGTGTAGGTTCAGTTGGAAAAAGCCTGGGGTAGGCTGGCCCATGCTATGCTGTGGTGAATATTTATATCAGCCCAAAACTTGACTATTTTACATCTTGCCATTTTGCAGCAACTGGAAAGTTATGGTCTGAGTCTGGTTACTAATTTACAGAGGAAATTTTGCTCATAACTGTGTCATAAGTCCATATTGACACAGTACAGGGAAATGCTGCTTACTGAGAAGAGTACAAAAATGTGCAAGCACAGACACACATATACATGTGTGAAAGTAAATGTAAAATATGCTAAATCTAGAATCGAGGGTTTTAGAGCAATTAATAATTAATATTAAAATAGCACTGCACTGGTATATCACAATGCATAAATATTTATCATGGTTTTTTTGCCTTGGCTAGTATTTCTTTCTCAGATCAACAAACTGCCCTGATATTTCTACAATAGAATGCAGGGTTTATAAATACTTTCTGTTTCATCAGATACACGTGCCATCAGAGACTTATTATTTTCATTTTTGCGTCTTAAGAAATTGTATTTTTTTATTAAAGCTCCCTAATATTTTCCATTTTCTTATTTTCCCCCCCTTTTTAACTTTTTCTTTATTCTTTCACATGTTCTCACTTCAAACATCTTGTCAACACAAGCTGTTAAAATTCAAAGTGCCCCTTGTAGTTTGGAAACTAGGTTTACATTCAGATTTCTCTTCTCTTCAACACTGACTGAAGTGTAACGAAATTCAGTGTTTTATCTTTGCTTCCAACTCAATAGTGCTTTCATCTTTTCGTTTTGGGAACTCACATGACTTGATGATTTACAATGGCTAAAAATAATGCTAATACTGTCAGGCATTGGCAAGACACAGATAAACAGAAGAGTTGTGCCATGGAGGCAAGGAAGGAATTCCTGTAAGTGCATATATTACTTGTATTTGTGTAAGTCCTGTTTCTTCAGGCAGTTCCACTGGGAAGAGTGATGGATGGGGGAGATGAGGTGACTGACTACCATAACTCTTTCTTTGCTCTACTCACAGGGGTACAGGGTCTTCAGGGAGTACAGCTTTCTTCTGAAGCTGAAACCAGGACTTCAGAATGACCTGAGACGGTCAAACCTGTGTCCCAGACTGGACTAAACAACCATCCAATCTAAGGACTGTTCATTGTTGCTTCATCATTCCTTTTATTTTGCCAGTTTCTGATACTTGTTGTTATGACTTTGGCTTTTCTTCAGGACTTTGGGAGAATATGAAAACTATGTAGATATATATATTAGAAAAAGTTCCTTCACTGAAAGAGGGGGTCAGGGAAGTTGTGGAGTCACCATTCCTGGAGGTATTTAAAAGACATGTAGATGTGGCACTCAGGAACCTGGTTTAGTGCTGGATTTGGCAGTGCTGGGTTAACAGTTGGACCTGATGGTCTTAAAGATCTTTTCTAATGTAGCCGTTCTATGATTCTATTTCAAAGGCTTTTGAGCACTTCGAGTAGGTTAGAAACAATAATAAACCCCTTCCTTCTCTGCAGTGAAGTTTGTAAGATTCAGAAATGTGTCAGAAGAAATACTGTCAGTAGTGTTCAGTGTAAGGGAGAATCTGCTGCCCAGTTTGTGAGACAAGACTATTTGTTAACATAGCAAGGAAAATTGACCCCTTACAAGCATGTGAGAAGAAAAACAATTACAGGAGTATTGTCTCTAACTACAAAGCTTCCCTGATTGAAAAGATGAGCACAAATGGTTACATACATGTGCTTGATTGAGCAGAATTTTTATAAGCACAAGCAGTTGATATGCCTGCATATGGAAAACACTTGGACGGTATCTTTTCTCGTTTTGAATATATGTATGATGTTCACAGGCAAAATTTTTATATTTTGGAGATTTTTTTTGAGGAAAAACAGTTGCTGATACACTTTCTTTAACTTCTCCTTCTCTGTTCCAGCAAACAATAAGTAGTGAATAGATGTAAAATCTCTTCTGTCTGGAAGGGGTGAAATTGGATTGTGATGTCAAAGTCATGGAATCTCTTCAGGTCAAGTCTTGTTTTAAAGAACAGGGATTAATTGGGGTTTACTGCAGTTTTAACCAATCACTACCATTGTGCTTAAAATAACCTAATCTTGGTCTGGTGATAAAAGGAAGCAGTAGTTAATTATTCATGTATTCTTTCATCTGCATATTTTTTTCCAGAACAAAACCTGTCATTTTTCCAATAGCTTTTTTGATAATTCTTGACAATAGACACCAAACAATATTTGTAGGTGTTTAGAGCTCTTTTTCTCTTTTAATACTGACTTACATAACTTGTCTGTTGTACTGATCAGTAGATTCAATAGTGAGGGGTCCTTGCATACCATCCCTTATTTCAGACCGTAAGTTTTGTTTATTTTTAGTACTTGGACAAAATGAGAAAGGCATACCCAAAAGTCTAAGTCCAATAAGAAAATGCTTGAACTCGTTCATGATGTTTTGTGTTGTGTTTTACCTGGTGAAGCCACTGTTGCTCTTTGAAAGCCAACATAGTGGAATAATCAATACCAGCTGAAGATTTAGACTGATATTCCTCTGAAATGGCTATTCTCTTTCAGCAGAATAAGTTCACAAAGAGGGGGAAGCTTCTCATTCTAAGGCTGCAACCAAGAAGTGAATGTTATTGGCTCTGACAGAAGAGAGATAGGGTTCTTGTGTGCCATCATAAAAATATTGTAGTCACCACATTTTTTGTGGTCCTTCCTATTTTCTACTCTTCTGCTATTCTTCTTGAATATATTTCAGAGGCTGTACTAAATTGAAGCCAGACTTCTAACAATATTGGTGTAGTTCAGAGCCAGATAAGAATTTTGTTGTTATAAAGCTTTTTCTCCTTAGCCTTTTTCCCTTCTTCTCAAGAGGCAGAGATGTTGATGTAAGCTCTAAACCCTTAAATCATTGTATTCTCCTCAAGCATTGAAAAAAGGGTCAGGGAAGGTCAAGCTGTAAGAGTCCAAAGAAGGACTAAGAGCAGAGGAGAGTGACTGGAAACAATAGCCTGAGAAGCTCTCTTTCCTGGAGGCACAGGCAGGTGAAAATGTATCAACAGTCTTAAGAAATCTTTTCTAAGAGTTTTTTCCTAGATAATAGCAAAGTCAGGCACAGATAGTGCCACCACATCACTATGCTCCTGTAAATTTCTGTGAAGAAGTAGTTTAGCTTAATAAACATTTGTACTGTTCTCCCTAACCTCTGAAAATACTCCCTCACCAATCAGATGAACAAAAACCACAAGATGAAAGAGAAAAGATTAACTCAGAATAGGTCCAGGGTTGTCCTTGATTGTATTTGGTGGTAGCCATGTGTTATACTGTAATCACAATATCCATATATTGACTGACAACTTTTTTTTTCCTTCCCCTCTTCCCTCCCTGCCTCAGGTTTTCAGGACAACCCGTGGTTTTGTGACTGTCGCATTTCAAAGCTGATTGAATTTTCCAAAATTGTGGACACCTCCGTTGTACTTCTTGATCCATTGGTTTCGTGTAGTGGACCTGAGAGCCTGGCAGGAATCTTGTTCCAGAGAGCTGAGTTAGAGCAGTGTCTTAAGCCATCTGTGATGACATCAGCAACAAAAATCACCTCCCCGCTGGGCAGCAATGTCCTGCTGCGCTGTGACGCCACAGGGTACCCAACGCCACAGCTCACCTGGACTAGGTCAGACAATATTCCAGTGAACTATACAGGTATAACTGCTCTTTTCTAGGAAATGGGAGAACCAAAATCTGTTGGGTTGCTTGTGCTTTGAGATTGCTGTAATGAGTAACAATGGACCGTGTCTTGCATCAAACTGGCAATTGTATCTGTGCAACAGCTGTATGAAATTCTTTGTCTAGTTCTTGGTCTTAACAGGTCCAACAGACTGTTTTGATTCTGGATGTGGTCTGTTACAAGAAAAATATGTGTGGAAGGGAGAGATGGATGAAGTGGGAGAAGAATAAAGGAAAATGGAAGTTGGGTTAGTTGGGCCCTAACTCAGAAGCTGGAAAGCAGAAAAGAGAATTTGTTGCTCGAATCTCTGTTCTGTTTCAAAATGTCCAGGTTAGAAAAGCCAGTGAGACCATAGCTGAACCACTTAAAACTCAGCATTGTAAATACAGGATTTTCCAAACTCATGTTTTCTATGCTATTTACAAACGTTGCAAGGCTGTCATTGCCTGATATCATTCTAGCTGCTATGATGGATATTTATGTAGTAACTTAAATGTAAAAAATACTACTTGCTAATGCCAAGTAGTTAGTTAACAGTTATCGTAGGTCTGATGAAGGTAAGAATACTGAAATATTTTAGGACAAAGGTAATTTCCAGTAGTGCTTTAAATGGGTAGCATGGTCAGGGTCATGTGAAGTCAGTGGGTCTTGTATTTGAGTCAGTAGCAGCTTTAAGACATTTGATTTCACTCTATGTGTTGTTTTCTTTTCTTAGTCAAACTGCAAACTATATTCTAATTACTCCAGGCACTTATTTCCATTTTGACCCAAGCTGAGCACTTTTATTTAATAATAGAATATGGCTGGGAATTCCATAGTTTGTGTTGGGATTTCTTTTTTGTTTATGTTGTTGGGTTTTTTTGACTGCCTGTGTTTCATTTTTAAAAGTTTAATACATGTCATTCCTTCTGGCAGAAAGGGAAGTAGTCTAAAAATGTTTGCTGTCTCTTTACTTCCCATTCATAATGTTTTACTCCTTGCATTTTCCCATAGTAATTCAAGAAACTCCTGGAGAGGGTGTGAGATGGTCCATAATAAGCTTGACAGGAATTTCATACAAGGATGCAGGAGAATACAGATGTAAAGCCAAGAACTTGGCAGGAATGTCAGAAGCTGCGGTGACGGTCACAGTGGTTGGTGTGGTTACTACAACTGTGTCACCGCAGAAGTATGGAAGGAAGCCAGAGGCTGAGAGGCAGAATACAACTCAGGAGGAATCCAAGCAGGAACCAGAGAGGACAACCACACCTCTTCCCACCACACCGACCTCCACAGCTCTGGTTAGCACTGAAAGATCGACCAGCATGACATTTGCTGACAAAAAGCAATCCAGGCTGATGTTAGATGGAAAGAAAATTTCAAAGGCAGTGACAAATGGAAACAAAAAGCAGGCTGGAGATTTAAGCAAGAAAGGTGAGGACACTTCATTGAATACAGCAGGTATGGCTGAGCAAAATGTTACTGTGAAGAATCTAAGAGTGATCAGTGAAACCGATGAAAGAGTGACCTTAACTTGGAAAACTGTCAATGCCACAGGCAATTCTGCTGTGACTGTGTTATATTCCAAGTATGGTGAGAAAGATATGTTGCCTCTGAGCACTGATTCTAACAAAAACAAAGTCACAATTGATGGTTTGCAACCTAGTACTCAATACATGGCATGTGTCTCACCCAAAGGCGTGCCACCTACAAAAGAACAGTGTGTTGTTTTCTCCACTGATGGGTTAAATGATGAAAGCAGCTCTCAGTTTTCTATTCTCATAGTGGCCAGCAGTGCAGCATGTGTGGTCGTTTTACCTCTGATATTTTTCTTACTCTACAAAGTTTTAAAACTTCATCTGAAACCAAAATCTGCTAAGGAAGCTGACCTTGCAAAAGAGACCTATGTGAAATTTGAAACACTATCGCTGAAGCCTCAAACAGTGAGTGCAAGAGACCAGCTCTGGGCACGAAGGTACACTGATGAGTCAGAAAGACTTCTCCTCTGCTCTAGGTCAAGCATGGACTCTCAAATGACCTTTAAAAGTGAGGGTTCCAGGTCTGAGTATCTGTGTTGATCGTGGGTGAAGGTGGAGATGGAATAAACAATAGGTAAAATTAATCCAGAGTGACAATGCTGCATGTGGAAGCAGGTTAATGCTAGATGGTGGCCAGAATATATTATCTGATGTAATAGAATTCTACTGGATGGTGGTGGGTAGGAGGGAGAATAGAAGAAAAATGTTGCCTGTTTATTTTTTTTTTTTTACGTTTGTGATTTTGGATGTGAAGGAATGATGTTCTTCCAAAGAAAAATACAGCATGAAATGGTTCCCTGGTTAAATATTTTATTTTATGTTTCCCTGGTTAAATATTTTATGTTTTTATTAAAACATTCTCTTTTCTCTCATTTTACTACATGATGTGATAGTTGCATGTATCAAACATGAATTGCAATCTTCATGAAAGCCATGTACTCCAAAATAATAGGAAAACAATTGTAACTACTTTTATTGTGGTCAAAACTGTATTTGAAAATACAGATTTTCTTTGGGCATCAGCTTGTGCTTTGAGATGTCAAACAACTGTTTGTACAGTATCTTGGGTTGCAAGTATTCTCAGTCCAGTCAAGACTGAAGTCACATTTTATGGACTCTTGAGAGGTACAATACACATCGTATTGTCATTTTGCAGATGCTATTGCAGAGGGAAAAGAAGCTTCTTTAGCATCCTGAAGCTCAGGTAAGAAATTATGAGTAACTCTGAGAGAGACACTGGATAATAATGTTGATTTACATCAAATGATCTTATTGCAAAATCTCAGCCTTAGAATTTGCTTGGATGTGTCTGTCTATATACCTCAATTTCAGAAATCTCTGCACAGAAAATTTTGTGGTACGGTGTAATAAAACACACATTCTTATGTGTTTGTATATTACACAGATATTGCACAATACAATGTACTACACTGCAGTAGTAATACATTTTGAGATACAGTAGGAGGAGGTTTTGTCCTCAAGTCATGCCGGATGTGAAGTTTAATGAGTGTAGTAAAAGTTAATTGTGAGTGTGCTTCCCAATGTTTAAAAATCACGAATTAATAGTAACAATGAATTCAGAATTGCCTGTTAATGAATATAATGAGCTGTCTATTCTGAGGCTGCTTTTTTTAATGCCTGAAGTAAATAAGAAAACTTTTGTTGTTCTAGGTTCAGATATTATGTTTAGAAGTATATATGAATTGTGAGCCACAATTTTTCCTAAAAATTACCGCTGTGTTGTATTCTTGGACCTTTCTATGCCTAGAGGAGTTGTTTGTTTTGCTAGGAAATTGGGAATCAACATTTTCCAGAGGGAGAAATATTACTAAAAGCTACAAACCAAAGCTTTGTCAGCTTCAAAACAGTAGCATTTCTCAGTTTCGCTAATGGAGGATGAAATTTTGCGTGCTGGAATGCTGACAAGCTTATCTTGTAAGGCATAGCTTGGTGAGAGGAAAACACTTCATCAAAAAGCCTCCAACATAAAATCATGGCAGAAAAGGAACATGCTAAAAAATCTCTGCAGTACCTACATGACCAATGGTGTCCAATAACCAGGATTAGTAGAATGAGTATTTGAGACTATGGGGGCTGTAATAAAGAAGCAGGTGAGATGTTCGAAAGTGCAAAATTAGCTTGCCTGCTTAGGCTTAGCCTTGGTATTCCGTTCTGTGTTACAAGTATGTGTGGCTGAAAATCAATCTTTCTTCTTTTTCCATGAATAATTTTGGTTGCAGTGAAAATGGTTTTAGTTTTCTAAGTGAAATATTTTACTTTGGCAGGTTTGTTTGTTTTGTAAATTTAGGATTTTTTAGGGAAAACAGATTCTTTTTGTGTCAAAACCAAAGTTCATCTGACAAGTTAATGACTAACTAAGTTTTTAACAGGACCTGAAGTGTTACAATATTTGCCTTCTATTTTCCTGACAGAGAATATAGTAGGTAGTTGTTGAAGGTGTTTCCAGTTAAAAACACCGTATTTGTTGTTAATGAGAATGATTGTTTTAACTTTCTTTCCCTGGAGAATATTTGACTTCAGATTTCAAAGCTCTAAATCTAGTTCTGGAGTTCAAAAGTGATGTCACCCGACTTGTAGGTGATACATCAATATATTGAACTGAGGTGGTGCACAGTTAGTTTGAGAGAGCTTGCTTGTGAACGTTAAACCTTTTGGTTTGACTAATCCTTGTGGAATTAGCATGTCCTAAAGTTAGAAATTAATCTCTGGCCACATGGGCTATCGTGTATATCAAAGATGGAATTTACTATAAAGAGCATGTTCTTTCAAGAAAACATGTTATACGTTATTTTTTCCACAGTTCTTGAAACAAAAGGGTTACAGAATCCAGACATGCTTCTGTAGCTCATGTCAAAACACCAATATTTGCTGGGGAGTTTTTATAGGAATTTGATACAGAGGGCAACTCACACAAGAAAGATATTGGCAATGTATCACCCAGGACTGGTTTAATTAAAGAGCTGAAGAAATACTTTGCTATCCGATGTAATTTTTTATATTGTCAGTTGTTAATGATGAAATCATTGTGAGATAGATTTTGTCACGCATAATCATTTGTACAATGTCTTCTAAAACGCAATACTGAATCAGTCATCATTCACTATGAACAGTGATGATACATGCTTGCCTGGTAGAAGAATTTGGAGAGGATTTAACCCGTATCGCTTTTCTTGTATTTTACACTTTGCTATCTGAATTCATCCTGCTTTTCCCCAAAAAGGTTAGACCTCTTTTTATACCTTACCTACAATGGGTGTGTCAAAATTGGATGATTAATGAAATAACTGAGTAATGTGAGCTGAATTCTAAGTGGACCTCCTTTCTTAGAGATTTAGTGGACCTTAGTACTTACCATAGTAAACCATGATCTTGGCTTCAATGTGCACTTACTAAGCCAAACTTGAGGCATCCTTGCATCTATTTTAGTTCTTGTCATTGCTCACAGTGGGCTTTATATTCCTTGCTCCATCATCAGGTTCTCATACTTTTCTCAGGCAGGGAATGAAGAGAGAGAATGCTTTCATGTGTAACATGAAAATGTCTGTAATAGCAAAACCATTCAGATTGGAACTATATCTAGGAGGCTAAACAAAGGACATTTTAAACTCAATACCTTTTCAAAGAAGTAATTAAAAGAGACATTGTTTTGATGTGAAAATAAAAAATTGTTTTTATATGAGACAATTTGCCTGACCCTTTTGTCTTTGTTTACAGCTTTAGACAATCTGTGGTGAGTGTAGCTGTGGGGACAAAAGGAAATATGAAAATAAATGAGAGAAAATACAGAAAGAAGCTGAAAAACAACAGAAGGATGGTGTCCTAGAGAATTCTGAGACTATGTGCCACAAAGTCTTTTGCTTGCAATTTTGCTGTGTACGTGGCAAGGGTACTGGGGTATCAGCAGACAGGCACCAATAAAATGATGAAGATGCTGCCAGCTTATTGCAATGATTGGAGCTCTACACTTGCCCACTTTTGACAAGGTGGGGGCAGCTATAAAATTGGACTTTGGAACAATGGCACTGGAGGAATTTGAAGAATGCACTTTAGGCTGGTCTTGAAGTCTGCCTGTGTCCCAGTGAAAGTTGCGAGAGGTTTTTGGAGAGCATTGCCTTTAAACTGAAAAGGGGGGAGCAAGTAGCTTGTGAGTTTATTGCAAGAAAGAGGGGCATGAATCAGCAACAGTTCTGGAGAGGCTCTGAAACCAAGATGTAATTTACTACAATCATCCATCGTGATCCGTGATCTTTTAAAAACAACCAGTTTGTTAGATTTGTGGCTGGGAGGTAAACACAAACTTGAATCTTCTTCATGACCACAGATGAGATTCCAAAGTGAACCTTTTTTAAGTTATCTAACTGCATGTAGGTGGGAAACCTGCTGACCTGGATGCCTTCTCTCACAGAATTCATTGCATAGGTGTTATAGAAAGCCACAGAAGCTCCAGGTTAGCACTGGAATATTCCTTTGTTGAAAATGAGAGATTCTCAATAGAATACATACTTTCTCTTTCATCTATAAATCACTGAATTTTCTTTTACTCTGAATTTCAAAAGATCAGAGTTCCTTTCAGAGCAGAGGCACAATTAATGTGTCGTTTTGATATTTCTGAAAGACTCCCTTACTAAACAGTGGAAAAATCAAGGTGAAATATCAGACTGAAACAGCCCATATCAAGGAGAGATTTATTTTTTCTTACAAATCTGTATTATTCATCAGTGTTCAAGATGGGAATCTTTTCAATCAAAAAGGCAGAAGGCAGCTATGAACTAAGGGATATAATATTTCCCAATATAAAAGTAGCTTCACTTTCCCCCAATTTTCTATTTTTTATGAAATAACCTCCTAAACTTGTGTTTAGAAAAGAATGTGGAATTGCTGCAGCAAGATCAGTAGCACCTGCCAGGTATATATTTTAAGTATATTTGTTCTAACTTCAGGTCTGGCTTTTTTGAAAGACCCTTGATTGACTTAAGAGTATTATGAAAGGAGCTGACTGTGCAAACAACTACACCTAACCTCTCATCATAATGGAATACCAGTTTACTGACAGTGTACTAATGTCTGCATTTTGTAGAATAAGCTCTGACCAGAAAATACTTTATTCTAAAAAATCATGAGCTATCAAATATTTGGCACGTCTCTTTTAAGGAGGAGTCAAAGGACTTTGGTAGTGGTGTGGTTTCTTGGTTTTTTTGTTTTTTTTTCTTATGATCTTTTATGGAGGTAAGGTGACTGAGAGAGGACTCAGTGAAATGCTTATGCCCAGAGAAGGCTAAAATGGAGTGTGTTTTCTTGCTCTCTTTTAGTACAGGAGAAAAGAGCTTTATTTGTGTGTGTGTATTGAGGGCAGGAATAGAGTATTGCAAGGTTGTTGCGACAAAGTTCAAGCAGTTTCTTCAAATGCCTCTGCTATGGGCTACTGGTACTTGACAATGCTACCGGGCTAGATGGAAAGTAAGAACAGTCCAAAATGACAATTGCTAGTATATTTGGTGCAACTAATTTAAATTTAATAGATTGCTTGTTCAGTCAAGTAAATGAGTGCTTTGTTAATTTTTTTAAAATATTGTTATTCATTTAGACACACAGTTGAAGGAAACCTCTGGCATCCTCAAACAAATTTCTCTAATACTTGAAAAAGTAAATTCATAAACAAATCTCTAGATCAGGTTCTTGCTTGACTCTCATTTATTTTTTCTGGTTTAGTATTGTTTTGGAAAACAGGAAAAAAACAATATGTATAGCCTACTTTGTATTATTTTCCAGTCTCTAAAACAGTCACACCTTTGTTGAAGAAAAATGAAATTAAATCCAATACCCATAAGTACTGTTTTTTGTAAGAACCTGATTTAATTAATGATGATGGTATCTAATGCCATGGGCTGATTGGATGGACTACTGAGTCATCTGTCTTGAATTTTCTCCTGCTAATATTTGGCCAGATGTTTGAGACTTCAAAAACAACTTGTACCAATTATATTTTTTGATTTATAGGCCAGCCCTTTGTGTTTAAGATCATGTGGAAGTTAAATCACAGAGTGAGAAAGAGGAAAATATAAGAGTATGGTAAGCAGCTAGCTATATAGCATGGCAAACTAAATTCAGAATAGTATTACTCTCTTTTAAGGTTACTTTTCTCTTTGGATAGAGCCTTCTTCAGTGTTAGACTAATCCTGCAGTGTATTGCTAGCTTCTGGTTGCACATGAATGCCATTTTCTGTGGGTATTTTCCAGAGCATGCTCTCAGGTCTTGAATGACTTGTTCTGGTTTCTCACTGATTCTCCAAAACAGAATATTACTTGGTGTTTCTCGTTGTCTGGCATAGAAGTGACATAGTGGAGTGATTTCCTCCCTGCTGAAGCAGGAATGTGAAAACAGGAGTCATAACACTATTCCTGTTTCTGAGCATCATGTTTCATAGCTGAGGATTATAGAAAGTAGTATTATTCTGAATTTAATTTACCATTGTCTATAGCTGGCTACTTACTGTACTCTTACATTGTGCTCTTTCTCCCTCTGTGATTTAACTTCCCCATGAACTTAGGCACTACACCTTGCAATTGTCGTGTTTGTTGTTCTGTCTGGATCAATATCTCCAAAGCACTCAGTTTCTAGAGTTCTGTGGCAATTGTTCTGAGTTCAGCCTAAAATCCAAGCGTAGAATTTTTCAGTAGAAGATTGTGCTAAATTACTTCTCAACAGTTGAAAGGAACTCTCTAGAATGGCAGCGCATATTTTCATGCACAAAAGTGCTGTTTATTTGTTCCTTGCTTGAGCATTCTTTACTATTTGACAGAGGAGCAGACATTCCCTTTGGATAGGGTAATCAGCAGCAAAAACAATGAAAGAAACATTTTTCACAAGCCAGGAAAATAATGGTCTTTGTTCTGGTCAGGCAAAATGATTGAATAGACATTATGTCCAGTAGTTATATGAACTATTTCTTTCAAACAGTAACAGGACTTCATGAGGAGAGGTAACTAATAAAGTCCCTTGTTTATTGATAGAAAAGTGACATTTTCTTGTGTCTTTGACAATGACTTAACACTAGAGAATGCCTTGAATGTAGACTGGCAGAGACAAAAGTTTGGCTGGTCACAAGGTGATTAAGTTTGTGGTTTGTCACTACTGAAGATTCAGAGATTTAGGAATGCAATCTGAATTAAATGGTATGAGAGAAAAAATGGTGATTCTTAAAGCTCATTGACCTTCTTAAAGAAACTGGAAGAATGGTCACGAAAATTCTTTTAGGGGGTGATTAGCCAAAAGTTGTGCCAAGAAAACGAATAATGTTAAACAATTGCTCTTTATATTTTAAAAAAGCCCAGAATCAGTGGATGAACATTTAGAAAGGTGCTTAGTACAAGCAGAACACATAAATGATAGTTTTGTGGCTGGAACATGAAAAAAAGAATTTTTAGTGATGCTATCTATGTGCAAGTGTGCCTTGAAGTTGAGCACTAAATTGGTGCCTCATCAAACACAGATTCTAAACTAACAAAAAGCTGTGGTGGAGGGCTATGCATGAGAAACAAAGGCAATTCCTACAGAAAACACACAAGATTAAGCAAAGAATGAAAACACTCTGCTGAACAGAATGCAGCTCCCTGAGTGGAAGGACCTCATCCTCCAATCATCTGGTTTATAAAAACATGGGCAAGAACTGAGAGGAGGAAGAATAGTAACAATTCACCAGTTCCAGCAATGGATCCAGGAAAGATCTTCAGTAGAGTTTAGAGAAATCTGACCTGGGGAACAAAAGCCTGTATTGTTGTACATTAATTTTTCATTATATTTGATTTCAGTTCAGAAGCTGAGGTAACTGCTTTGCAACAAGACTTGTGGGTGGGGAAAACCTAGACTCAGGCTGAAGGAAAGAATAAAAGTCTGCATAGCAAAGCAGCTGCAAGATTGACACCTTTGTCATTAGTGGGGCCTAACTGAACTGCAAAAATTATATGGGCAACATGTTAAGTGGGAAAAGCTAGACCAGTATTTGATGACAACTGGCAGCTAGAAAGACAGCTGAAGTGAACTTGGACAGTGCTACCTGAATGATTTTCAGTCTTACTGAGTAAAATACTGAAACTGAAGAGAAAAAGATGTAAATGATGTACTTTTATTGGAACTGTTGTACTCAAAAGATACCTTGCATATCTTTCTAATCCTTCCTAGTTATAATTCTGGGCAGAATGAATTGACAAAACTTTAAGTATAGGAAGCCCATTACAGTACAAATAACTTGTGATTCATCAAAAGGGCAGGGGGACAGGCCTGGAGGAAGTTGAAATCAAATGTCACCACCTAAAAATATAGCTGAAATTATGAGATTTCTTCCTCTGATGAATGTCTGGAGTAAATTCCAAAAAAGACCATATTCTTTGTGAACTGTATGATGACAGCCTTGTGTGGGCTGGGGACAAAACATAGGAATAGGTCCTGAAAAGATGCTCTAAATTCTTTATTGACAACATCCTGGGAACAGACATTTGGCAATGTTTCTGAGCCCACAGCCATTTTAGCAAATGCCAGTAGTGCAAGATTTAGGAGGGTGGTACTCCAGTTACAGTGAGATGAATCCTGACACACATTGTTTCAGGCAGTGTTCAGACACCAAGAATAAGTAGGCATAAATAACAGGGGTGTCTGGTGAGAGGCTGGGACATGCAAGAGATTCAGGAGATGCTTCCACATCTTGATGTGTTCAGCAGCAGGGCAGGTAGAGGGGAAGCCCCTTGCAGTATTGATAAAAAAGCAGTAGACAAAGTGTCCCTTACTAATGTTCTTTGAACCTATCCCAAAAAATGTTATACCAAAAAGGTCTCTAAAACTGGTTATTGAGGAGTCCACAGATGACTGAGATTTTCAGCAGGGTAAAGGAGCCTGTGGAGGTGCACCTGAGCAGTTTCCTTTTGTCACTGTACGAATCTGGTGTGGATAAGTAATCACTGATGTCCACAAACAAATGAAAACTTTCCATGATATTTTGAATTGGCCTTACTAGCCATCAGCCACCTGCGTTCTGCCCAACACTTTCATGCAAGAGAATTTTTTTGTTTATGTTTAGGCATTTCATAGCAGTTCCACCATCCTCAAAGTTCAGCAGTTTATGAGAAAGAGCCCTTCCAGCTGCCGTGAAGTTGCCACTCACAGAATTTAACATATCCACAGCATAAGAAATGATGCTGTGGAATGGAAAAGGGGCTGCCATTCCCAGTGTAGCACACCAAATCCTTCTTTAGTGTTGGCTGTGTACTTTTTCTAGTTTTCATGGAAATGCTGCTTCTCAGTAACTCTGCAATTCAGCTGGTCACAGAAAACTGCTCTGAGTTTGGCACTCCAATCTCCAGAGTATTGCTTCCAGCCCTAACAACATTGCCATAGCACTGACTGCCAAGAGCTTTGCTTCATCAAAAAGACTTTTTTTTCCCCCTAAGCTGCTGAATAGGTACTACATTACTTTAGAAAAGTCCAGTTGGTTAGTGAGGAGAAATCCTGGCAACTTTGGAGGTACATTTGCATGGTAAATCTATCTATATTAAACACATGAATCTGAGATACAGCAATATTTTCCTGTCTGTATATTAGTCTGCACAATATGTTTAATCTGATGAGTCCTGGTAAAACAAGAGTGATATGAGAGGTGAAAGTTGTCATTTATTCATTTTGGGTGCAGCTGTAGCAAGAGTTCTCAATAGCCGTGCAGCAGTACAGGCAAACCACTGAGCATTAAATGCTTATAACACTTTCCTCTCTTGAATTTTCTGCACTTAATAGATCGCTCTTCTTCATCTTATTACACAAGCATTAGCAGCAGCTCAGTACTCGACCCACAGAACACTACGCCTTGAAGAATCTTTAATAACTGATAATTTTTGAAGGCATTATTTCTTGATTGATATTAGTGAAGACGTGCCTGTTTTTGGCAGTAGAGGAAAAGGAATGTTGATACCAATTGCTAGCTGGTGTTTGCTGCTGGAACCTCCTGTAGACTTTGGATTGGGAAATGTCCATGCCATATGCTCATGAAGTGACAACTTGTGTTTGGGACAAGTGTAAAACAGCATGATATAAAAACCATATCCATTGTCCTCTTATTTTGCTGTTACGCTTGCTAGTATTTTCTAAAATATTAGAAATACTTTTTTTTTTTTTCCTTTCTAATTTCTCAGTGTCAGGCCTAAGTTAAATTATACCTGTTAAAAAAAATACTTAAGTAGGTCCTGGAGAGTGTATGATGATGCTATTCTCTTACCAGAAGACCTAATCAAGACCTAATGTCTTGATTTCTGAGAGATAAAATAGATATGTACTTCTTCAAGCTGTGGTGATGGTTAAGACAAGAACCTGTCATTTCCATAAGACAGGCCTGGTCCAATGTTTTTAATGTAATCAATGAGAGTTTGGTTCCAGTGAGCTCAGGATCAGTTTCTACTTCGTGTCTGAAAGCAAAGAGCTCTCACTCTGGGGATTTCATCCTGGAATGTGAAGGTAAACCTGTGATCCAGCAATATTTGAGGAGAATCCCTGCCCTTGGTCCATATGTTTTTCACCTGTAAGTGGCTGTGAGCATTGGGAATGCATGCAGGAATGCGTCTTTGACTTCTGTGCCAACACACATCAGGTAGGTCCTTCTCTAAGTCTCTCTCTCGATGTACAGCTGGCATTAGAATTTTTCTGTTTGCCCCAGATTCTTTAGGTGCTTGGGTTTCTTCTTTGGACACGTCCTGCCTTGCCTGCCAGCCCAGCTCTAAATAAGGCAGCCAAACACAAACATGCACATGGAGAAGTCTTTTACCACGGGGAGCGCAGACTCCCAAAATAGGTTTCCTGTGCCCCTCTCCACTTACTGGAGTCCTATTTCATTTTGGGAAACTGGGCACCTATGGCCAATTTTCAAAGCACTGCCCAAGAGGTAACACCAAACCTTCTCCATGTGCATTGTTGAGGAGGATTTGAGTGGGGGCTCCTTTTTAGAATCTTGTTCTAATGTCCATTTGCAATATTTTACAGATTAGCCCTGAAATACTCTATTATTTAGTAAAGATGCTAGTGGTGAAGCTGGTGATTCTGGGTTTAGATACTGTGTTCATTATTATAACAATTTTAGTTTGGTAACTTGTGAAGTGACTTGAGCATGTGGAGCATTTTTTATATAGTGTACGGGGCACTGGCCCTCAGAAAGGGTTTCATAGCACTAATAGGAATTTTATTATAATAAATTTTGCTTGCACTTTGAAAAAGAAAAGTTTCTGCAGTACAGTGAAATTATTTTTGGTAAAAAAGCACTACAAACATTAACATATCTCCTTTGAAGGAAGTGCATTTTTAAAGTGCTTTTCCATATAGAAATAAACATATAGCGAATTCTGAGAACAACAAGTGATATTTAAAATTTTCAGTGCTGTGTAACACCACTGTATTTCTGATACAACTAATGTACAAATCCAAATTAATTTTCTCTTTTATCTTGTATTTTATGGCCTAAACTGTTCTCTCCATGTGATTTCAGCAGGAATAAATTAACAGCTACTTTGCAATTTTAAGCACAACCTTACATCTAAGAGTCTCAGTGCACTTTATAACAGCCATTAAATTAAATGACCTTTCTTCATGTAAAAGGAAGTATTGGTCCATTTGCAGAGTGTGCCAAGATCACTCAGGAAGCCTGTGGCAGGGATGTAGGCGGGATGAAGGAACCTTTTTATACGCTGTGCATGTAGTTATAGCATCCACAGAATTTCTCTGTGCATCCACAGGCATTTTATTTTCCAAAGTGTAGCTGTGACTGGTTTCACTGTTGCTTTTCCTAGCCTAGTGTGAAGCAAAGGCTGTGCCAGCCAGCACACACTGGCAGCTTGAAAGGAGGTAGCTGTGGCCTCCAGGAGTCTGCTCATTCACCCTTCAGCTAGACAGGCGTTGCTGGTTGTGTGCAGCCAAGGAGACATTCTGTGAGGATGTGTGTGAGTGTTGGTCGGTGCTTTGCTTGCTGTTTGTTGGTTACACAATCACTTCTATGCTGCTCTATTGCAAAGTGATTTTCCCTTGTCCCTAATTCTTAACACAGTTCTTAGTACTTGCCTGATCAGTCCTGGAGACCAAGCCTTTGCTAGGTTGTTTCAAATTCTTCAAAACTACCATAGAAGTAATACTATTTCTCACTCCTGCAGTCAATCTCAGGGGATTCCTGTAGTGCAGTAGTGTTTTACAGGATTCCAGAGGGAAAGTGACTGCTGCACGGAACTCTTTCTCTCCTTTCTGAAATCACCACTATCAGTTGAGTCTGACCTGGAGCTTCCATATCCACACTCCAACCAGCAATATGGGATCTGTTCAAAGCTTTGAAGTACAGAGCCATTATCTAAAAGCTAAGTAGAATGTGGTCTATAGCCTGGGTTTAATGCCCCAGCCTTTCCCCCACTTCTCCTCCTGTCCCTGTTTAGATGGAGAACTGACAGCTGGGGCCTCAAGCAGGGTGTGTTTGGTAGCTGCAGGATTTGGATGCCAGATCCTGGGGTATCACGCTCACCGAGGCATTTGGGTCTGTGACAGGCTCTGGCACTGCGCTGCCTGCAGCTGTGAGGCTCCCTGAGGTGGTGTCAGGTCAAGCTCCCTCCTGCATGGCAGAGCCCTTGCTGATCACTTGCCACTTTCTGTGCCAGCTGCTTTCCTATATGGTATAAGAAATCCTCTCTGACCGCTGTGGGTAGGGTCTGACTCCCTTATATTATTTTGCTTTAGTTCTGTATTGCACCTGTAAAGTTGTTCCACACAAGAAATTATATTACATCAAAAACTTAAACTTCCAGTCCAAGTTTACTTTCAGTGGCTCTGAGCAAATACTTCAGGAGATGCTCAATGCTCAAATATATTCTAACCAGGACAAAGTTGCTTCTGGGGATCTCTTAAATCTATTCTATGAGTTGTAGGAAAATTGAACATTCCCAGCAGCTAGAATTATATTTTAATACACCTACTCTTGGTTGCCCACCAATTCACCGATGAATCCCTCTTGCACCAGCTGCATGGCTATGTACAGGAAAATAATCAACTTCCACAAAGAGGGGGTGGCTTGCAACATGCCCAGGGTTTCACTGTCTCCTTCAGAGTGTTTGAGTATGGCGGCAACTGGGAGCATCCTGCAGCCTGCTTGCAGGAAATCAGTACCGGGCACTGGCAACATCTTTGGTAATTCCAGTCTTTGGGATTCACCTCAGGTGCTTTTGCTGTAGGAAGCTCACTATAAAATGCCTGTTTCTACTCCTGTTTGTTGTCCCTTTTGTTTGATTATGTGTTTGAGATGTGCTAGACAGATGTAAGCTTATGCAGATGTGGGTTTGTGTAGATATGGCAAACTGGTGTTATAGATGAACCAGGTGAAATGGGGCTAAAATGGAAAAGTGAACTGGATTAGTAAGTACAGTGATTCTGTTCCACATAGCCAGCAAAGCAGCCATAAAACAAAACCATAAAATGTTCTCTGTTGTTTATTCTCTAGTAATAATAAGAATAAACTGTCTGAAAATGTCTGTAATGAGGAGGAAAAAGTTGACTGAAAAAGTAGATTTAAGTATTCATCCTCCCAAGCCAGAACTTATGGGACAAAAAAAGTAAAAGTAGCAGTACCTGTGATAGATGGACTTCAAATAAGAGCCTGTGGACTGACAGATAAGTTCCTAATCTCTTGCTGGTATCAGTGTAAATGGTGAGTGCTCAGGAACTCTAAAAATTAGTGGAATTAGATTTCAGCCAGTGCCATTGTTCTGAGAGATCTGTTAGAGCAGCTGCTCTAGTATGTGTACTAGAAATCCTTTTGCTGTGGGCAAAACAGAGCTATCCTTGGGATGGAAACAGCAAAACACAGAGAGGATACATTTTTTCATTCTGATACTGAAGTAATGCCATACCTGTTGCTAAGACCTTTTCTTAAATGTTCTCACAGAGCAAGCTGCAGAGATCTTATTCACAGTAAAAAATGACTTGCTTTATCTTCAATGTTATTTCCACTTCAGAGAGCCATCTGACAGGTTCAACATGCTATTTTAACTACTCCTTTATGTCTGTTAACTCAGAGGCCTACAGTAGTCATCTAACATTGATAAATGTCATAAGTCAGTAATGTGCTGTGTGGCTTCCCCAGAATGTTTCACTCTTGTTCTGGCTGTCTGGATAGGAGAGAGAGCATATTTAACTTTCTTTCTAGATCCTTCTGTGGATTCCAGTGTGGTCTAGCTGATGAAATAAGTATTTACTGTATAGCAGCTGGTGAAAGGTGCCTGTTAAAATGTTAAATGTAAAACTGCTTTAAAAAATATAGTATTGGCTATAATTAACAGTATGCTATAAATACAGATTATT
Source organism: Pardalotus punctatus (assembly GCA_013400915.1). Lineage (NCBI taxonomy): Eukaryota > Metazoa > Chordata > Aves > Passeriformes > Pardalotidae > Pardalotus > Pardalotus punctatus. Next base: position 228,495 of record VZTX01015208.1, read on the forward strand.
TAAGCTTTTTCTTTTGCTTAAGATCCATTTGTAGTAGGAAAAAAATGTAACCATAGCAGAAAAATTATGGTACTCAGACTTCCAAAAAAGCACAGTGGATATTGTCATAATTTCTTCTGTGCAACAACAACTGGAAAGAGATTACTTACAATAACACTTGGTTTTCAAAAAGCTTTCATCATTTAAAGCCCCACTCTTTAATTATTTTTTTTAGTAAATCAAATTAAAACATCCTGCCAGCTAAACATAATCTCCAAATTGTTGAAGTAATGAGTGGCATATTTGCACAAAGCTGGAATGGCCATCATACCTCAGGAAGGGATTTCAGGCATTCCTGCTTTTAGAGATCACTGGAATATACCAGTCTCTCATGCTGTGTCTTTCCCTGCTCTGTCTGACAGGTGACTTAGTATTGCATAATGTCCCTTTTGTCAGAGTTATAGATGATGCAGGCTGAACCTGCTGAAATTATATGAACAGTACTGAATCAAGCACTGTCATGTCAGAGAAAGTACAGGGATCAGCCAGCCATCCCCACACTGAGATCACTCTTCAGCAAGCAGGTGTAAGGCATGGCTCAAGCAATCTGGGGGCGTTTTCTCCTGAAGCCTGTCAGAAATCCGCAGAATCATCACAAAATTTGCTTGTGTCAATCAGCTGCTTCTCTGGTGGCAGTACTATTTCTGACAGAGTGATATGTGCATGAGCATCTTGTCCCAGGGGCTGGCAGATTTTCTGGGGCCATTGGAGAGATTCTGGAATCTGTTTTTTGGGATCTGAATGTTCATCACTGCTCTGTGCTATTTGTACTAGAGATAGCTGCTACATATTTCCTGTGCTACATTAGTGAATTCACCTTTAAAAATTAACCTCTGTTGGTGGTAATTTGGATTATCATGACTATAAGATATAACTTTAACCACATTAGAATATGCCTAAGGTCCAAATTAGCCTTTCAGAGGCTGACAGAAAAAGGAGTCCAACTGCTGACAAGCTAGTGTAACATGTAGTGAGCAGGAATAAAAGGCAATATATGATTTAAACAATATGTTTATTAATACAGTGTAGATACTGAAAGCACTGGCAAACTGAGGGAGGGCTGTTTCCTCCAGAGTTTAGAAACAGTCAGAATATACTGCCCTTGAACTAGAGCAGCTGTTTGCCAAGAAGCCCCCCTGTATTTGAATCACTAGCTGATCCTTACCAACTTTGGTAAAAAAAGCCTTCCAAAGCCAACCAAGATAGGGAGAACTCCAAGAGAAAGAAATAAAATGTTTATTTGCTGTTAGTTCATAAGTCTCTTGAGTCAGCAGGTCAAATTCAACTAAGTTCTTCACATTTGATGAACTGGGATAATTTTAAGATCGTTGGGCCTGATTCTGCAGTGAGCCCTACAAATGAGACTGCTGAGCTATTTTTGTCTGATTTATTGTACGAGTGCCAGACTAATGTAGATTGCTGGACTTAATACCTGAAGGTGAGCACAATAGTTTGCTTTGTAGAAACCCATTTGAACAACTTCTGAAATGCTAAATGACTTCAGGTGTGAAGGAATTATTGTGAGCAGTATGCTGAACCATGTGGTGAAAAATAGTATGTTTTAAAAGTGTAGGTGGGGCATAGCCTGATGCATTTCACACTTTATTGAGCACTTTCTGGTTTCTTGTAAGGGGAAGTGATCAGTTCTATCCACTTTCAAATGGATATTTACCTCCTTTGGCCTAGATCATATCATACCATATCATACCATATCCTATCATATTGTGAGTTTGACAGCTGGTTCTGGTACAAGTTAAATTTGGGGTTTGAGGGTAAAAAGAAACCAATTCCACTATTAAGATGTTTTTATTCCTCTTTTTAAGCCATACCTGTACTTATGGGATGGTAAAATTTATTACTTTATTAACTGCTCTTTACCTGGGTGAAGTGAAGTTCTTTTGGAAAAGGTCACTGTGGTATTGGCATGTCAGACAGTTCTGTATTTATTTTTAATTTAGAGAAAAAAATTCTGGAATGTGCCTTTGACTGTGTTTTGTGTAAAGGCAAATGTGGAAGTGGAGCAGTGGGGGAAGATGGAGGAAGATGTTCAGAAGAGACAACATGTGTAAAAGAGAGACGAAAAGAGTGCAAGACAGAAGTTATTTCTGGGTTTTAAAAGGAAAGGGAGACCTTATTCATTTTGTCTCCTTCAGTGAGTTTGTCTGAGTCTGCCCTGGTCAGGGATGTGCTGGGATGGCCACCCTCACACTCTGGCAAACACTCTGCTGGTGGCTCCTCACAAAGAAGTGACACATTCCTTTTAAACTGTTTGGGTTGCCTGCTCCCAGCTTGAACAGTGAAGAAAATTGTGTGAGGAGGCACTGATGACTGCAGAATTAGTAAAAGAAGTTCATGTGAAACATACCACAGTTCCTGGGCAGAATCCTGTAATCCTAGATGGGATGGCATTATACTATGCTTTCACATTGTTTGCCCTTTTGTATTCCTGGGGACTATTTGGAGAAGCAAATGCTCTTTGGCATGAGTCTGGCCCTGCATAATTTACATTACTGTTATTGTATTTTATAGCATAGCATGTGGGATAAAGACTCAGTTCTGAGTAGAGTATATGGAAATGTGGCTGCCATTTGTCAGTCTGGATTTAATTAGTTTGCTGTGGCCGTAGCAGTGAAGATTGAGAGACCAGAATGTGGCTGCACACAGACAGAAACATCAGGAAACAGTTACTTTTAATGGAGAGTGGCCCAATTTATAATCAGGTTATAATCCCATTTTCTGACTGTGCAAGTCTGGACTCTTATCGATTCAGACAAATATGGTGAGGGGAGGGGAGGGGAGAGGAGAGGGAGAATTCTCACAGACAGAACTCTTACAGTTGTAGGTAACCTTCTGATCTGCTGCTGTATCCAGCTGTTGTGTTAGTATTCATTCTAGCACAGCACTGAAGAAATGAAATTTTAAAAAGTCAAAGGAAAGAAAAAAGTGACAGAACCAGATTTCCTCACAGGAGTTAGCTCAACAAAGCCTGGAACAGTTACTATTTAAACACATCCTTAAATCTCAGCACTTTCAAAATTCAGTAAATCTTAGAAGCACAAATGTGTGCTCTGGAGCTTTGCTGGTCTAGGCTGATAGACTGGGAAAAAAGAGATTTTTTTCAGTTCTGAAGACTTATGAGCTTAATGTACCTGGAATTTGTCTAGTTTTTTACCGCAGTGGAACAGGTGTAAAAGAGCATTGCATGCGGACAGTAGCCTTGTGCAACGCCTGTGTACAAAAAAATGACTGCAACACCTGTGGGTGATGCAGGCTCAGAACACCTCACCCCAGTCTCTGACAACAGGTATTTTCTTGGAAATGCATAATGGCCAAATTCAGACCTGAGAGAGATAGTTTCAACTTCCACATTCCAAACACATACCCTGGATCTGAACTTGACCTTAAGCTGATTTGAATTTCCAGTCAAAATACATGAGAGAAACCAGAGGGATTTTTTCCCCCTGTTTTTTGCATGAAATGTTTTGATGACAAAATTTTTTTCTGGTGGTAAAACACATGATGATATGAAAATAAATGCAACTAATCATGATTGAACAGGAATTGAACAAATTCGCCTGCTATCTCTGTGGAAAAAAACTTATCTGGCAAGCTGCAGGTACTTTTCAAGCAGGAGGCGTTGCTTTTCTAAAGAGACTGTATTTATTATGGGTGGCTGGATATCTGCATGCTGGCTCAGTTCCCTGTAGTAAGGAACTGACCACATTACTATTTGCAAACACAGGGTTCACTCAAGTGGTACTAAAAAGAGAAGAGGTGGGGCAAGCAGAGCTTTAAAAAGAAAAGAGGAGTCCATCCAAGTTTGAATGTAAACTGCGTTTCGGAGAAGGACTGTACCTGGAGATTTTGCTCCCTGCACTACACTGAGAGCTGCAGCGAAGAGTTTTCTGAATTCTCTGCTTTTCAGATTTAAACAGCAGCTTTGTTGCACGGAAATTTGCAGTGATCCTCGGGAGCATTGCTTTTAAGCTGTGTTAAATTTGTGGCAAGAGTGTCAGGCATTTCATACTTGCTTCCAAAAAAGAAAAAAAAAGAAACGAAACAGAGAGAGAAAAAAAGCCCTGATGTGTGTGGGGAAGAAATCTCCCAGGAATTTCTTCAAGGTTGTAGACAGACACAGTAAGGTTTAAAGTGACAAGAAAAGCAAGGCAAAGATAAAACTTGAAATTGTGATAAGATGTCTGAGTCTAAAGTGGCAGATTGCAGAAACCTTTTGGGAATACACATGCTCATCTTGTCCTGGATATGACTGAATACAAGTTAGATTTTCTCTAGTGACATCTTAAAAAAACGCTCAAGATTATGTTTCTTTTCCTTGTTGCTTTTTTGCCAGTGGTTTTTAAAATTGGTTTTGTCAGCCTCTCAGCTCTGCAGCACTGGAACTGTCCTAATGGATACAGATTAAAGCCTGAAAACTCTGCTTGTATAGGTAAGTTGCTGAACATTCCCAGAAAACTGCATTTGTATTCCCTTAATTTAGCTTTGTAATTTTAAAAGAGATTTTTACAGATTGCTTTTGTGTTGTACCAACAGGACTGATGAATCAGCGTCTCAGTATCTGTTGCATCTCAAAATAAACAGAATTTTTTTTCCCCCCAGAAATCTGTACTTGTCTGTCAGTTTAACTATCAGAAAGCAGAATAAATATTCATATGATCATTAAGAGATATGAACTGTTGTCTAGTTTCCAAAACTCCTTGCTGTAGCTTTAGTGTCTCCATAGTTTAAGTACATGAGCATGCATGTATTCATGCTTCAATATATGTAAAGTTTGAGTATAGGTATTTTTTTTTATTTCTATATACACATAGAAAGAGTATTTTCATGATTATGTATTAGTACATACTTAGATGTGGGTTAGATAACTCTAAAACCTATTTTTAATGCTTATTATTACATGTAGATGTGTGTGCTCATATTAATAATTAATCTCATACAACACATGAATTGCAGGACTGCTTGTTACTGCAGTGGGGAGGTCTGGGAGAAATGTGCAACACTAACATTGCTGTAATCATCTCCAGTGATTTGGAGCATGTAAAATGCAGGTTCCAATTCTTTACAAAGTCTAGGACAAAGGATGACAGAACCCCTCTCCCTCCCCTGATACCACGAGGTCCAATATTTTTGAGAAATCCAGAGCCAATGAAGTTGATGGCTTTGGACCAAGGAGATGAGGAAATGCTCTGTAAGGATTCAAGCAAACAGACCTCATACTTGGAGTTTATGCTTTTGCCTTGGATTCCTTGGGCTTCAGAGGCTCTGACCCAGTTCTTGTCATGGTTCTACTGATGTAATAACAGGTGTTTCCTCTGTGCTTTCTGCCAAGAAATACCATCTTGTAAGCAGAAAATAGATGTGTGCATGTTAAATGCTGTCATATTGAGGGGGGAGGAGCTGGGCATTTTCTGTGTACAAATTGTAAACCTGACTGAAGGTTTATCTGAGAGCCAAACACACCTAGAGTGCTCCTACCCTGATGCTTCAGTTCAAATGGGAAGCATGCTTCAGAAAATAAACTCCATATTGCCACCTCTTACTATTCTTGCTTCACATTGAAAAGCACCCTGAAAGTGCACAAACTGCATTGCCTTTAGGCTAGCCTAAACCAGAGGGTGTCCCTGTAGGAGAGCATCTTCCCTCTCTGCTGTTGATGGCCATTTGGTCCATGGAACCAGCCTAGACCTGGTTCTCTGTAACCTCAGCCTGAAATATAAGCAGTGTGTGTGCCACATCCTTAGCAACTGTTGCACTTTACACAGCCTCTCCTATGCATCCATACGTACTTAGCTTCCTCAAGCTAGTTAGGATGTTCATTAATTATGGCTTCTGCATTGCTGGGTAGCCCAATTAAGAGCTTCTTATAATGGGAGAATCCTACTATGATGAAGGGAGTTGCTTGGCTATTGTTTAATGAGTCACAAACCCACTCTAAATATTAACATGCAAAAGGCTGCAAAGGCTTTTTTTTTTTTTTCCAGTGGACATATTTTGCATATTGATGCATATTGCTCTTCCACTAATGAGGACGTAACCCGCCCTGCATTAATCTTTTCTGTTGAAAATCAGCTGCTGTATGAATGGAGGACTGTTGATAAAGTACTGAAACAGATTGGCCAGTAGCTCGGCAAACTTTCCAATTAATAGTAGCAGGTGAAATCTTCTGCATAAGAACTGCCGTTACTGTGACATACTCTGAGCAATTCCATATGATGTAGAACAAGTGAAAAATGAGATGCATTATGGTAATTTTTCAATTACAGACCACTGATAACAGGGTGAAATTTTGGCATAATTTGTAAGATTGAAGGATGCTTTGGTGCGAGGGATTTCCCTGGCTCTTTCCTCTGTCTACTGGATACACAACTGGTGTTTTGACCAGGAGACCGGACGCACGATATTCGAGTTCAGTAATTCTGTGAGGCAGAGGGTGCGGTGGAAGCAAGTGGCAGGAAGCTGGAGGCAGGCTTTGAAGGTAATACTGGGGATAAAAGTGGTGCGTGGGAGACATGATTCATGGCACTGAGCTGTGAACAATGACAGCAAGCTGAATCGTGGCTTGGTGACCATTCTTGGCAAGCTGTAATAGATGCACCAACTGGAAAGTGTCCTCAATCATCTGAGAGTGGGGTGGCACCCTGCCAGCCACAAGGACTCCCCTGAATTGAGAAGGTGTCTGCTCTTGTTGGTGAATTGTTACAAGTGACACTTGCCAGAATGTGTGTAGGCTTTTCCAGATCTGTTTTCCACACTGCCACTTCAGACAAAGGTCTAGGTCGTGTTCTTCTTACATTGCTAAATGGCTCACTCCTTAATTAGTTCCTTTTATTTCTATGGATATTCAAAGATCAAAGACCTCCTTATCCTGTGGAAGTATAATGAAATCTAACCCTAAATGTCTCACATAATTTTATACAGTTATTTTAAGAGAGATAATTTGAATCCCGACTTGCTATGACAAGAGAGAAGAGGTCTTTCTGAAGGGCTGTTATTCCCAAAACAGCAAGGCTTACAGGAAAGAAAGTATGGGAGAAGAGATCACAAGATCAGAGGAAAACTAGTCTGATGAATGAATACATCAATATATTGACAAATTATGGTAGAATTGGAAGAACTTCTAGAATTTTTGACATGCCGTCTTGAATTAATATCTTATTTTAAGATTATATGAGCTCTGTGGACTCAGTCACCTTTAATAACTCATCTTTCTTAGACCCCAGTGGAAACATAGAAACTTCTACCTCTGAAGAAAAGTAGTCTGGCCTACAAAGGAGCTATTATTCCTTCAAAGAAAAGACGTGTGCATAGTTGGTCCCAGGAGAGCTTTGATTTCTAACATATTTGACAATATAAGCATACATGGTGCACCAGGGGATGGGCCTAGGTCTGTTGGAATCAGTTGCCTGTGCCCTCCTGAAACACCACTTTAACATCAGTATTTTCTATCCTCTCGTGGTATATATATGCTTTCCCTGCTCAAGATCAAAGAAGTTTTCCACGTTTGTCTTAGGAAGTCCCTAGAATAGCCCCTAGCATTATCAATTTTAGAGTAGACATTAATGCCTGTTAGTCTTGGGAAGGTAAATATAGTATCTTCTCAATACTGCAAGACTTGAGGTGTACTTTGGCTTCAGGGCTGACTTTAAATACTCATTTTCTAAGTTTGAAAAATGAAGAAAGACAGTAATTTTAATATATCCAACAATATTGTAAAAAACTTTTGGAAGCAGGCAAAACAAAACGCACATGATTGAAATTTTGCCTAATGAAAGGTTCTTACACTCAGCACATCTCTGCCAGATTTTGACATTTAACTTCTCAGCCCTTGTCACTTCTTCAGGGCTAACACGCTGCACATTCCTACAGAGCTACAGCGTGCAATTGAAGGTGACAACTGCAGCTATCTAGGTCAGTTCTTTTGGTCAGATGCTTCCTTCTGTGTGTCAAGCTTTACTCCTTTCTTCCTGTTCACCTCTCTCCTACCACAGAGCACTGGAGATGAGGAACATTAGGTTATTACTCTTTGTTTTACATCCTTAAATTCCCCCTAATTATCTAAATCCTGTCTTTGCTTTGCTCCATATGGCTGTCTAAAGAAATGCTGTTAAAACTTCTTGTTTGCATTCTGAGAAATATGAAATGCCAAAACCTTGTTAACTCACAGCTCTACTTTCTATCTTTGCAAGCATTTCATAAGGAGCAGTAAGAACCAATGAAATGGGCAACTGTTTTCTGCCCCTGTTGTGTCAGGGATAAACCTGACCAGATGCCACTCTTTCCCTCTATATTTCAGAAGGGCTGCAGTTGAGGTGTGTTTTTCCCTTGTTTTCAGTAGCTGTCTTGCAGCTAGCTCACTTATTATACTGACTTGGGGAAAGATGCTTGTAAATATTTTTACCAAATAGTAGTCAGGTATTCTTGAGTGTGGCTCTGAACCCACAGGACAATTCATGAGAAGATTTGCATTCAGCTGGATCCAGCTGAATATGGACAAATACTATCTTCGGCTGTGAAACCTTGGGTCAAAATAAGGAGGAAAACATTACAAGAAAGGAGAGAAATGGCATCACACATCACATGATGCTTAATCCTAAAGAGGCCTAGGGGCAAACTCTCAAGCCAGTGACTAATACTGAAAAATTAATTGTTTTGCTCAATGTAAAATAGCAGTTATAAATTTTGTATTCTGCTTTAAAAAAACATGACTACTTTTTAGTATCTAGTTTGAAATCTGATTTTAAAGGGAGATGGACAACAGTATTTGGTGATGCCTCATGACCTTCATCTTTGAAAGGCAAGCCAGTAAAAATATGTTGAAAGTTGCATGATCCAGGAAGTAGAGTTCCATTTCATAGTTACTAATTTACACATAGAGTTTATTTCACATAGAATTTTTTCAAAGATAGAATTTTTTTTTTTCCATTCTAGTGAGCAGACACTTGAGATCTGAGTCCAGAAAGGAAAAATCCCAATATTGTAGTTCCTGGGTATCTTTTTTGCCCTTTTTCTTCAAGATGTCTACAAGTGGTTTCTAAATTTTATTTCAGTTCTACATTTGATTCTATTTTATACTTGATAAATCATATTTTTGCACTTACTGTCATATCTGTGATATGATCATCTCTGTGGCTCTGGGTTGGAAGACACCGGGAGTTGATAACCACCTCATTGTATTCGTATTGTATTTCTTACCAAGGTATGTGAGCATTTCACAACCTGCATCCTCTTGAAAATTGTGAGTGATCAAGTTTTATTTTAAGCCTCAATTAAAATTGGAAATAAAAGATACTGAACTGTGCATAATCTGTTTCATTGTGACCTGCTGATAGCTGGAGTCTTTTTCCATTTCTAGCTATCTTCTATTCTTTGAGCTGGATGATGTAAACAAAAATAGATAAAAGCAATGGGCTGCTTTCTTTGTCACCAAGATGAAATTTCATGTTCAACCTTGTTGAAAAGATTATGGTGGTGGATAGATACAGTGGTCTGGGGATAGATAATCACCAGTCCAACTCAACAGGAACTCAATTTGCATGACTTTATTTCAGTGGATGTATATGCACGTATACTTTATGTATATAATGTATGTATTTGGGGCCATAATGAAATTCAAGTTCTGGCTCACTGTGGTTTCTCTGTGTCCCTGCCAGGCATACTAATGCTTCAACCTTCTGCAACTAGAGCCTTTCTCAGGACTCTCAATAAAGTAGTATATTTGTATGCAAAGTCATTGAGAGCTGCCAACATCGTGATGACATGATTCATGGTTTTTGCTGATTCTCAAGGCATTTTTTGCATAAAGAAGTCTTTGAGAACTAAGCAGAACCTCATTCTTCCTTTCAGGGCTGGCTGTCAGGGCACTGCAGACAGCTTTTGTGTTCACTAAGCCGATTTCTTTCACAGGGTAAAGTTCCCACTGGGGGATGTGGTTGCCAGGACGCTTAAAACAGCTACAACAGGACGCAACTCCATGCTTCCCTGTGGCTCTAAAAGTGCAGATGAAGGCACTGCTAGTTGCACCTCATGGATAGTTTGTGTTCAAGTTCTCCTAAACCTTAAAAAACAGCTTTTTTTTTGTTTTGTTTTGTTTTGTTTTGTTTTGGGATTGGTGTTTTGACTGGTTGGTTGGTTGCTTTGGGTTGGGTTTTTTGTTGGATTTTTCTTTTTCTTTTTGTAATTTAAACAAAGAATAGACGGTGTTAAGCATAGGATCCTCTTCCATTGTTAATGCCTTAAAAGTCAAACATTCACAGTGCTGTGGCCTTTCTCACCATAGCACTGTCTCTTGGCTCTTCCTGCCTGCCACTGGTAGGGCACTCTCCGGTGGCTGGGCTGCCTGTGGCCACTGTGCCCCTGCTCTTTTATTGGGCAGTTCTTCTTCCACGAGAGCCCTTCTTCAGCCGGAGCCATGGCTTGCTTTTCAGTACGTGTGGGATTTGCTTTACTGTGTGAATTTTGGTGGTGAGGAAAATGGACAGGTTGAAAACCCTGAAGTTTTCTGTTCAAGCACAGTGTAAATTCTTGTAGCCTGATGAGTCAGTGTGCTCGTTCTTGGAGAGTCAGTTTTGTACAGTCATATAAAGCTGGAAAATCCATCCTGGAATAAAAGGTCATTGTCCTTTTCCCTTGTTATGTTGCTCGGTAACCTGTGCTTGGTTAAAACATGTCTTCCCAGTCTGACCTTGACTTTAGAATATCCACTGATGTTTTTCATGCCTTCAGGGTTTTTTCTTGGTAGCTAGTTCCCTTAATGAATCACCCTTCCTGTTAAAATGTGAATTTAATATCTGAATTTGAATTCCCTGGCTTCAGTTCTCAGCTATCGGCCCTTGTTAAATTGTTCCTGGAAAAGATTATAGTGTATTTTAGAAAATCTGCTACTTTTTCTTTGTGAAGGTATTAATTTGTGGTGTTCAATCCTTCTGCCAAGCTTCTTTCTGATAATTAAGCATTCTGAGCTCTTTAATTATCTCATAGAAAGGAACTTTCCTTTACTTTCAAATCAGTTTTCGATCCCTGTATACACTCTCTAATTTTTCAGGATCCTTTAACAGCCTTTATCTGAGAAATACAAACAGCATGCCAATATAGTCTGACCACTGCCCCATAGAGAAGCAACTTTTTCCCTCATAGTTAGTAATTTCTCCCGGGTTTATATGTGTTGTGATTTGAATTTTCTTGCCCATTAACATGCCAAGAGGTCAAATTTCTGTCCAGTATGAGCACAAATCCTTCTCAGAGAAAGTGGTCCTCCTGATACAATCTATAGGTCAGGCCTATCTTTTTTATTCTTACTTAATGTGCTATTGTGCTTGAATAATAGCTCAGCAGAGCTTCACATTGCTTAATCAAACAACCTTTCTCTTCAGCAATCCTATATCTACACAGCTGACTTTTTCACCCATATTTGTGATTTTCACAGGGAAATAATATCAGGTTAATTTAGCAAGCTACTGTTACCATCAAAGTATATTGACAAACATAAACTACATTACCAACACATTCTCACACCTGCTGTTTTGCTGGCAGCTGGATCAGGCCAAGTGTCCAGCTTAGACAGTCAGATACTTGATTTAAAAACCAGTGCATCAGGGAGAGAGAGTCAAACAGTGCTCATGCCTGACACCGACAGCAGCTGGACAAGGAGCTGAGGTCACCAAAGCCCTTCCTTCTGGGCCATCAAAGAGCCTTTCAGGTTCAGTGACACCCAGGCCGTGTTGGCCAGGAGTATCTGGTTTTAGTGGTGACCTGGAGCCCATGGTGTCTGCAGCCCATTAACACACTTCTAAGCCTGTCAAACCTTCCTAGAGGGGATTTGCAGGAGTTGCTCTTTTAATGCTGTGGAGAATGGAATGTACAATCCTAGTACATGTGGGAAAATATGCTCCTGAAAGCTGATTGTTTGAAGAAAATTGTGCGTTAGAATTAGAGTACTTTATGGAAGTACATTGCTGAAAATGCTTCTGCTTTATCTTTGTAATCTGTTAAACAGAAATCAGTTGCATGTGCTCTGATTACATTTCATATGTTGTCAAATTAGTTCATCAGCTATTCGGAACATGAACTTGTGGGAAAACTCTGAAAACAATAGGGAAGCTTTCCCTAGTCTGTACAGACATATTAGGTGGTTGTAAAACACTGAGATTGTTTTTGAACAACTTTGATACTTGGACACAGAAGAAACCCTTTTGAACACTTCTGCTACACAGAGTTTCTTAAAGCAGTTAAAAGTAGAGAGGTTTCAAAACCCATGAGATATCAGAGATCTCGTTGCTTAGCTCTCCCAAGTTACTGAGAAAGTTTCTTCCAGAATCTTTTGTGAGTTGGTTAAATTGCAGTTCCTTGTAGTTAAGGGTGCCATTTCTGCCCGTTCTTTAAACTAAGGGAATTCTCACATGACACACACAGACCTGGTTTTCATTGTGAATCTGTGTCCTTTAGTGACTTAATGAAATGTGTCTCCTTAAAACAAAATGTGCTGATTCTTTTATTCCTGCATGTTCCAAGTCACATGATCAAATCCAGAACAAAAGCCATTCACATCAAATGGAACTCAGGCAAGATAAAAGTGGCTTCTCACACAGCAGTTGAAGCAGGAAAATACAAGAAATATACCAGCATATGGTACTGCCAGATGTCAAGTACCTTGGGAAGTTACTATCAGATGCGTTTGTTTTCAGCAGGAACCAAAATTTATCTCAATTTTGTGGAACAATTGTCCATGGTACTGCCAAAGGGATCAATTTCTTTTGATTCCTAAAGGTTCTAGCCTAACCTACCACTTAAAAGCCTGGTTTCTAATTAATTTGCTTGTTGCCTTGATTTGGGTCTGTTGCTGTCAGAATATAGTGGGAACTTTAGTGTTTTGTATGTCTGTTTGAGATTCGACTCAAATCAAAATGAGCTTGATGTTGAACTCAATGCTATGACAGTCTGTTTGCTGCTTTGCAAAGCCTGTTAATTTGTTGGCAAAATTGCTACTGTTGAAAAAGGGATAAAGATAGAAAGAAGCAGCTGCAAGAAGCATTTACATAGGAAATAATAACACAAATCAAGACAAGTCTGTTCCCTGTGTTTGGGCAATTAGAGACCAGAGTGCTCAGGCACTAGGGAGAAGGGTAATTTCCCTTGACAATCAAAAAAAACCCCAAAACAAAACCTCAACACCCTCCAAAATCACTGTGAATGTGACAATGATAAATTAAAAAACCCCAATAATTCTGAAATCAATGCATGAAGGAATACAGCCATCCTCATCTCATTTTTAAATGATGGGATATTACATTTTGTGACCATTTAATATTAGATAAGTATGTCAGAGGTATTCTCTCTCCTTGTTCTTTGCTGCTTTTGCTAGTTGAATTTTCCTGATCTTTTTCAAACATCTATTTCAGATATTGATGAGTGCCTTGAAGGTGGTTTGGGAACCTGTGGGCAAACCTGTGTAAATATTCCAGGGTCATATATCTGCTCCTGTTTGCCCGGCTACTCCTTGGGTATTGACAAGTGGTCTTGCTATGTGAACGGTAAGGACATTTTCTTTTCTGATAACGGGAAAAGGGCTTTAAAGATTTAGTTAGCCTTACTTTTCAAAGAGAACCATGCCTGCTGGTCCCTACCAGACAGCAGCTGGGGTTCTCTGATTTGCTGACAAGAAAACCTACCCCGGCTACTCTGTGGGTAAGTTGCAAGGCCAAAAGTATGTGCCACAGAACAGTGATGCTGAATAATGTAAACTATGGTGGTGGAAAGATGAATGAATATATAAAAACAAACAAATTAACTAAACAATTACTTCCTATTTAGCCTTCTCTGTGTGCTCAAAACTGTTAACTCTCTCATCCCATCCTTGCTTCCATGAAGACAAGGCAGTACACAAGATTTTCCTACCTTTACCTCTTTCGGTCTGTTGGCATTGATGTCTTTCCAGCATGTTTAAGTTCTAAAGACAGCGCTGTAAAATTATAAGCAGAAAGCCCTTATTTTTGGTTTCATCCATTGGCAGTTTAAAAACATGAGTGCTAGTGTGAGTTATTTCTGTTTCATCCTCTGTCCTGAGTGTATAAATCAATTTTTAAATGTGGGAGATGCATTTGAATTTAAAAGTTTTTAGCTCTTCTAAGAAGAAAATATTCACAGTTACAGCCTTTGATTAACCTTCATTTTGTCCTCAACTGATGGTACTCAGGGAAAACAAAATAAGTTGGATTTTATTAATTGGCTTAACCCTAGAGTATGAACATAACCAAAAGTGTTCTGTGTATCTCCCAAATTTCCACCAACACAATTACTTCAGTCCAGCCCCTAGAATCACCATAATTATCAGCAACATGTGACTCACAAAGACCCAAACTGGATTTTTTGTGGTCCTGCCTAAAAATCTCTAGTTCCTTTGCAAACTCTCCACTTCTGAACTGAAGTGAAAACTAACATGTTGCTTCACAGTGATATTTGTGCACAGCTATCTTTCAAAGAACAATCTTATTGTAGTATTTCAACTTTTTAACATGTTATTACCAACATTTATAGCAACAGCAGAAAGTGATGGAGTTACTGTGATGGGTAAGGAACCCTCATGTCAGGTATAAACCCTTCTGTGGGGGATACACCAGGTGAAATTCCTTCATGTTTTAAAGACAGGAAGATCTTTGGTGCAGATATGGTCATCAAACCCCTGATAAAATTGAGTCCCAAATCTGACTGGTGCCTCTGCAGTAAAAGATAGATTTGCTCAGTTCCTGTTCCATTTAGAGCTTTCATTCACAGGTACCTGGCGGGAAACTCAGAGAGCGGAAAGGACAAAACCAAAGTGTATAAATAATCTTGGTCAACTAATTGGCAAAAATGCAGGTGGTAGCTGTCAAAACCCTTAGATAAATCAGCCTGGCTACACTTCACCATTCATTTACCATTTATGTGAAGCAAGTCTTCATTGTTCAAATATGCTCACAGGGGGTTGCTCAGTGCAAGCAGCAGAAGAAAAAGGGAGTAATTAAAATCCTATAAGCAGCTGCTATAATTGGGTGATAGCTTTAAAAGTTGAGATACAAAATATTCTGTTAGTGTAGAAACAGTGTGCTCTCCATCTTCCCTGTGAACAAGACAAAATTACATCTTGGGTGCTCATCGGAGCTTTCTTCACTTAGAGAAATCAAAACTTGTCTCATTCCTCTGCTTTGAAAGGAGAATCAACTTTGCAACTATGATGAAGGTGAAGCATCTCTCTACATTTTGTTATCATTAAGAAATAAGACAACTAAATCCTGAACTTTCTATTTGACTAGTATACTACCGGTGGGAACTTCATCCAGCAAAAATGCAATGATTATCAATTAATTGGTCTCATTTTGTTTTCTCCACAACAGACCCAGCACCATTCTTACTTTTTAGCCATGGAAATGCCATCTTTAGAATTGACACTGAAGGAACCAGTTATGAAAGATTGGTTGCTGATACTGGTCCATCAACGCATATGGATTTTCATTACATAGAAGAGAAAGTGTATTGGGTAGACTCTGAAAGGCGACTACTTCAAAGAATTCACCTAAATGGCACAAAACGAGAGGTACAGTAATCAGTTCTTTGGAATTCTCCTAGTTAATGGGTGTAAAATCCTGTGTGGAAACCACCTGCTCCTTGAGTACGATTCTGCCTTTACTGTTCATCGATTAGCACTTTATTTTTGCTGTTGTAATACTTCTGATCCTGAGTCTAGGCTGTTTCCTGGCATTCACATTCAGTACATGCAATATTTGCTGTGGATCAAGTGAAGGGGAGTTAAAAATGAAGGGGAGGGAATTCAGACAAACTAAGGCTTTGTAGACATTAATGTTTCTATCAGTTATAAATTAATCTCTGGCATTACAAAAGTTTGCCTTCAATATTATGGTAACAAAAGCTGACAAAAATGCTATGAGAAGAATGTGCTTGAATTCCTACTCCTTTTTCCTCAAACCTTTTAGTGGTTTCTATGGTTACACAAATGCTTTTAGCACTTTGTTTAGAAAAAGCTGTGCAGTTCATTGAATCAGGCTGATTAAGAAGGGCAGACAGGCAATTGTGGCTGAATTTTAATGCTGTGAGAGTGTCCTTTTGTTTGAGGGAGATTGCCAGTATTCATTTACCTATGTGGAGTTTTTACTGATGTATTTTCATGGATTTTAAAGGATCATGGTCCAGCAACATTGTGTTAGGAGACTTCTGTCTGTAACAGTACATGCCTGGGTGCTTCATAGAATGTAAAATGCAAAAAGTTGTAGCTAAAAGATTAGTCTAATGTATTTCTTGTGCAGAAGAGTGTCTACTTTTGCAGGGAGTCACCCAGTTCAGAGGGGGTATTGTAAGTACAAAGACCAAATGAAAGTGATGAAAGAAAGAGAAATAGCTACAGGTCTGAAAGAAAATGAAGCCGGCAAAGGAATGAACTGGAAAGTTTCACCTGGGTATTCTATTTCCTGTAACAAAAACCAAGTTTAGAGTAGTCATTAGATGCCTCCTGTCAACTCTTTTTTTTTTTTCGTTTACAGAGACTATGTTACATAGACAAAGGCATTTCAGGATTTGCTATTGACTGGATAAATCAAGACATTCTCTGGGCCAACAGACAGAAAGGAACCATAGAAGCAACAGACATGAATGGAAAGAAACGCCGAGTTCTTCTAAGAGCTGTTGGTCATCCCACAAGGATTACCATTGATGCTGAACAAAGGTAATTTTAAATGGGTTAGTAACTTAATTGTAATGGACTCCAAATATGTAAAGTACTGTGATTGTAGTTTCATGGAATCACAGAAATGGGTTAGAAGAGACCATGAATATCATCTAGTTCCAACCCACCACCACAGACAGGGACACCTTCCACCAGGCCAGGTTGCTCAAAGTCCCATCTGACCTGTCTTGAACAATTCCTGGGTTGCATCATCCACAACTTCTCTGGGCAACCTATTCCAGTGCCTCACCATCCTCACAGTAAAGAATTTCTTCCTAATATCCAATCTAAACCTGCCCTCTTTCAGCAAAATTTCTGGCTAGGAAAGCAATATTGGAGAAGCAAGGGGAATGATGCTTGTAAATGCTGGGAGTCCTTTGTGCTCCAAACCTGGCACACTTAGAGTATAAATTGGTAGGTTTTCTGAAAAAATAAAAAAAAAGTCTAAATTGAGAGTTTGCTGCTGTTTCCCTTGTTTCTCTATCAGTTGCTTGGGACATTGGTTCTGGATCTGCTGTCCCTGCTTAGCCCCACTGGTAGTTTGGCCTTCATAAAGGTGCTCCTTTCAGCTTTGAGTCATTCACATTGAGAACCACGCTCCCATGAGAGACCAGCTCCTCGAGGGTTACCAATATGATTCGTCACAGTGGTCTCTCTGTGCTAATTTCTCCTTACGTGTAAACCTCTTGCATTAAAGTTGCAAAAATAAAACCTTGAGCAAGATTTGAAATGCTTCCATTTTGTTTAGCAAGAGCATATCATTGCTGCTACTTTTGATTTGCATTGAAGTTGCTCAGTGATGTTTTTTAATATTTTAATATTCAGTTTTGTGTCCATTCCTAATACATTTACACATAAACCAATCTTCTGATGATAGCAGCATTGCTAATATTCTTTGGAGTCTTGCCATCTCAATGGGATTTAGGGCCTGGACACCAACTTGTGTACCTTTTTCCCCTGGTTTACTTTTCAGTGTAGCATTTATCAGTCTTGGAGATATTCACAAGTCCTCAGACCCACTCTCAGACGCGTTACAAATGGCATTGTAGGGATGTATTTGCTGAATGTATGTGAAAGTTTGGGGAGACTCGAATGTGGATATTTGCCTAGGTGTGATTCACTGTGCATAAAAGCCATACTCGTGCCTACAGTGAGGCCAGTAAGCCACTAAAAAACTGTAACCAAAGTAGTCTCCAAGAAGTCCAACATAATTTTTATGCCTTAAGTTTTATGGCAATTTTCTTGTATGAAAACTCTTGAGGGCTCTATTTTTAATGTGAAATGAATCAAATCCCCAGTATGTTTACATACACAGGCATAAACATGGACTAAATTTAACATTAACAATGTCTTTCTCCAAACGTGTAACTCCTAAGAAATGAAGGTTGGTGTGATACCCTAATAATAGACCTTTTCTCAAAGTATATATCTGGATACTAGCAGTGATAGGATTTTTTAAAGAAGCAATAATACAACTATTGCTGTAGATTACTTTAAATTTTTTACGGTGTTTAGAAATGCCAAAAAATTAGGATTAAATGTAAAGAAAAATAGAGAGAAAATAGAGTAAATACTGGCAAATACTCAAACTGGTATCTAATCCTAATTTTTCTTCTGTCTTTCTGTTTGTTTGTACCCTATTCTACTGCTATGATGATTTGCAAAACCTGGGCATAGAAACTATAATTTCCTTTGATTCTTTATTTCCATATCTGTAAAAAGCAAATCCTCACATTTGTCCAAACTTTCAGAGTAGCAACATTTCTTAAACAACAGCTGCTAGAGAAATGTTATCAGATATTAATAAAGTCTTTAAAGATGAGAGAATAAAATTGGGCTGTCCTTCTGAAAACATGTTTTTTCCTATGCACTAGTACTTATGATTGCTGTAGACTGTGTAACAGTGAGGAAAAGCTGTGAGGCAGAGGCTGATTCTTTCTACTGGTTTAGTATAATCTCTTGCCATTGGTATCTAATATATTTGGGGCCTCTAACAAATTATTAACATAATCCACTAAAGGTAGCTTTATGCTACATTGTTTTGTACATACAAATCCTGCAATTTTGCGATCACAGGACAAAACAATGGTTCTTCTTGGAATTTTTGTTCGTAAGTAACCCAAAGAAAGAGCTAAACCCAAACATCAACAAATAAAATACACACGAATTAGAGATAACTTGTTACTTTGGAAGAACTGCTCTTACCCTTAATTACACTGGTAAATCTGGGTTCTGATCCATTAAAAACTTGACATACAAGTAGCTTCAGTGCATAACCGGTTTGAGTATTGGAGCTGTATTTTCACTGTCTTAATTTAATATCAGCATAGTCTGGCTGCTATAAGCAGCAGGAAGATAGAAATGAGAACAATAACATCAGTGGTGTTTTTAAGTTCAGCACTTAAGTGGTGTGTTCAACTAGAAATTCTGGAGACAGACTCTTTCCCAAAGGCAGAGGGCAATGAGGATCTGCCTCAAAGACCTGCCTTTCCTCAGGTTTGCAGGAGCTCCCCATAGATTTGAGAAGTTATTCCAGTTTCCTCGCCTGACTGCATGGCTGAAAAAAGCAGAGACAGACAATAGTGTGGCTAAGCTGGCCTGATTCCTGCTTGACCTACATGAGGGAAATTGCTGGTACCTCTAGCAGTACTGGTTCCTAATATCTCTAGTAGTACTAGCAGTTCTAGTACCACACAGAGAAATGTTGTATATGGGGGCAACTAAATAAGGAGTGTGTAGAAGTGATGTGATTTTGCAAATAGGGTTTGTTTTGTTTTTTAAACATCCCTCTCTTGCCTGCAGGTTGTTATTCTTGTCTTCAGATGGTACAGTTTCCAGCATACACCGAGTGTCCCTCAGTGGAAGTGATGTGATAAATATTTTAAAAACCACAGAAAAAATAAAGGCCATCTCACTAGATCTGGTTGATACAAGGCTCTACTGGATCCAACATGACCATGGAAAAGGGATTTCCCATATTGGATCATGTGACTATGATGGTGGAGCTGTTCGTTTCCTCAGAAATTCTGTCCGGTGAGTTTTCCTCAGCTTGTCAGAAATAAAACACTCATTTCAGGGATGCCGTTAAGCTCTCTCCCTCATTCTCCGTTTTACTGGGTCAGTTCACAACATGAGGAGTATAAAGTGTAGTGCAAATGGCCTGTGGCTGTAAATGTAACATTAATGATAGGAAAATGGAAAAATGTCACTGTTATACGGATAATACTGCCACTCAGCACTCTCCATCTTCCAAGCTTTTAGCAAATGATAACAAGCTAATCCTTAGAAATCCTCCCTAAGTGTTTATTAGTGGCCTTTTTCTGCAGATAGAGGAGCCAAAAGGAGAGATTAAATGATTTATCCAAGGTCACAGTGGGTGAGCTCAGGTGTCTGAGCTGTGCTCAAGAGACTGAACTCCATCCTCTTCTAAGCCTGTTGTCCTCCTTATCTGCTCGGTGGGGAGGCTCAGGCTCTCCAGGGAGCATCAGCAGATGTGGTGAAAACTGCTATGCAAGAGAATTGTTCCCCTCTGATCCCCAGTGCCAGGGCTAAGGCGCTTTTGATCTTTGTTCTGTGCAGGGGTACAGGTGCCCCATGGTGGCCATGGGGTCGGCGAGGGGATCAGGAAAAGGTTGTCACTGCAGTGTCTTTCGTTGTGGTTGGATCACCATGTGCAGAAAAGGGATTTCCAACAGCAAACTGAGAAAAATACATGGTTTTTGCTGAAGTGCTGATTTAAATATGTGGCCCACCATTTGCATGTGATGAACACAAAGTTGGTTTCTCCCTACATTGCCAGCAGTCATGCTGGATTTTTCCTTGCTTTTTTTCCCTTTGTCCCTTGAGGTGGTTCTTCTTCACTGAGGCATGAATCCTTTAGCCTGGATGATCTGGATTCTCCCTTTTCCACCTGGACTATGTACTGGAAAGTGGAAGAAAATATACCTGTTACAGTATTTTTTCTGCTTTCTCTGTTATTTAAAAGTTAATCCTTTTGTGGTTCCTGCTAGCTGCTATAACTGACCAGTGAATGGAAACAACATTTCTGAGACAGGAGAAGCAGCAGAAGGTGGATTTTAGGACTGCCCTACTCCTACCACTCCATCTCCACCTTGATTTCCTCAGACAGCCAGAATTGTCAGAACAGGCACTCAATATTGGGAAATGGTGGAACTTATCTGACCTACAATCTTCAACAAACCAACTTTCCATTTTGGTTGCTGGGCTTACCAGAAGCAGAGTGACATTTAGGCTTTCTCTTCCAGTGAAGTCAGTCCTGAACAATAGATCATTAAACCTGTGAGAAATGCAGGCTGTCTATTTTGTCTCCTTCTTACAAGTTTGCAGGATTATGACTGCTGAATTATTTTGGGAATGTCTCTGCACCTCATCTGATTTGCATACATAGAAGATAATATTGTGTGTGCGTATACACACATATATATATATATATAAAACAACACAATGAAAGGTTATTTTCAGTGAACCTGACTGAACCAGGCACTCAGAAAATGTTAGAGTATAGGGATCAGGTAATGTGCCCTTTGCTCTCTTATCTTGTTGTAGACGTCAATTGCTTGGTATGTCTCTCTTTGCTGAGCACCTGTACTACTCAGACTTGAAGTCCGGCACGATATGGAAAGCCAACAAATACACTGGAAAAGTTGTAGTCACAATTAGCCTGAAGCCATCATTTTTCCCACCAGTGGAGATAAAAATAGTACATCCATTTAAACAGCCGGGTGCAAGGATTGATTCCCAGGATTTGGGTAAGTAAATGTAATGCTGCAGTTTTATGTGTGAGAATAGCAATGTCATACACTCTGATTCTCTACAGTAAGAATTTTCTTTGGCAAAATCCCAGGACTCAGTGAAATAAAGGAAAAAATTTTCTTTGACTTCAGTAATCCACAGTTCCACCTGGTGTGTGTAACTCCAGCTGAGTATCAGGCTAGAAGCATGCATTGCTCATTTCATTAATCTAAATACACATGCAGATAAATGTTACTTTCTCTTTCTCTTCCTGTTTTTTACACAAATATGTTTTTATGCTATCCTGCTAAATACACAAAGCACAGAGCTTTTTAATCCTCTGTCTACGTTATCATCATCATCAAATGTGTGCTTAGTTCTGGAAGGTTAATCTGAGGTGCATCTAAACACCTCTGATTATAATGGCACTGAAGGATTTTAAGCATATAGTATGTTTTACAAGTGGATATCTCAGCTTTGCTGTGAAATGATTCAATTAAAAGTCATCAAGTCTTGGACAGGCTTGTAGCTGCCATAATAACTACAGGATAAGAGTCTCACGTCCCTTTAATTGATACCAATTGCAGTGAGTTGGTCACCTTGCTGCCTTTCACTGTGGATCCAAAAATTAAGGTAATTGACTATCAATAGTTCACCTTCCTTGAGGATTCCTGCTGAGGCAGTAGGAAGCGGGGGATGTCCAGTGAAATAATGTCTTGTCCTCTGGGCTCTGGGTAGCAGAGTATTTTTGCTTTAATGGAACAGTTTTTGTCACCAGTTTTGCTTGGATAAGAACAACACTGTGGCGGCGTTTATGTGTCGAGCAATGGTTGCACAACTCCCAAGGGAGTATGGCCATGGATTCCCAGAGGTATAGACGGTATAAAGACATGGGAGAATGTAATGTTTGTTTTAGTTCATATGAACAAAAATGAAACAGTAAATATCTCTTTGAACTATTCCTAAATATCTACTATACAATAGACTTTGCCTCTCTTGATGCCAGCCAACAGTTTTATGCAGCACCATGCAGTCTCTGCTCTCTGAACACTGTTCTGAGTGGGAAAATTAAAATCTTCAAAGGAGCTTTCCCCTTCAAATGCTTTGTTTGCAGTGCCAAGATGTGTTAAGATGTAGAAGATAAAGTGTTCCTGGAAATCAAGCTTACACTTGCAAGCACAGGGAATCTCTATTCAGAGACAACACTTGATCTGTCCTTACTTTGGGGGAAATGCTCATCCTGGCAAATGGAAGCACTTTTTTCCAACACATTTGGTACTCTCACACAGAGGAACTAGGGCAAGGATGTGCAGCTTAATTTCAGTGACTGTGGACACTTAGCTTTTATTCTTCTCTCAGAAGATTGACTTCACTTCTTCCACCAGAGCATTCTGTTTTCTGGTGTTTCTCTTTCCATGGAAAAAGGCTTTCCCCACTGTTATTAATATATAAACTATCAATGTTTTCGAATGTATGTGTATGTCCAACATGTTTAGTAGATTTTTTGTATGATAGTAAGTGTTGTCAGCAGGAGGCTGTTTTTCTTAAAATTCCAAACAACTTCCTGTAAAAATGTCTGGGAAGTGATGGAATAGAAAGAAGCTTAACAGACTGAATCCAGATGAACCTTTTGGACATTGTATGTATGTTGCTTGGCTTATCCAATGCAAGAGCAGGGATGAAAGGAGGACTAATGAGCCTGGAGTTCAAATGAGATTTATAGCTGATCTTACAACAGAGAAACCTGGAGATAAAAGCATACCTAGACTAATTGGATGCTCTGTACAAGCTAAGAAAATGTACATTGCAATGTAGTGTCAGCTGTGAATTATCAAGTTTCCTTTAAAGCAGATAACTAATGAGTTCCTTTGGATGAAAAGAGAACTTAGGAGAAGTGTGCAACTGCTGTGATTTGATTTTTTTACTGGAATTTGAATTATTTACTTTGCTACTTAAATTCCTCGTGTTCCCTTTTCCCTTTCTCTTTCAAATGACTTCCTTGGGTTGGTCAGGGCCAATAAGTAAAGAAGAGCATTAATTTATCCACAGGTTTGTTGCAGCCCCACAGAACAGCTTTGGTATGGCAGTATCATACTTTTACTAATGGCTCATAACATATCTGATTTACCTTCAAATCTCAAAGACTGCCCCTGGAATTCTTTAGAAGTCTCTCTCCTAACAGATTACTGATATTCAGTGCATTTGGGGCTTTTTCTTTTTTTTTTTTTTTTGAGGAATTACATTGTCTTTCTTTCCAGTGTAAAATACTAGCATCAGACTAATATCTGAGTACCCAAATTTCCATGTAAGATAGGTGAGGGGAGGGGAAAAACTCCACAAAACACAAATAAGTTAGAAAGTATGGTTTGTAATGGTGTTCTTCCAGAAAATATTACATTGCAAACTTTGAGATTCATAATTTTATCACCATTCTCTTTAAGCTTTGAACTGGGATTGGATTTTTATATGTTGATATGGCTACATAGAATTCTAATATTTATTCAGTTAAAAATAATCTTCTTGAGATTCTCCAGATGGCAAAACTATTGCTTCTGTTATTTATTCTGTAACTCCCAGGTGTCTTAGGACTCACTAGACCACTTAGATCAATAATGGTACAAACATGGGGAAAAAAATCAGGAACAATGATAAGCATAGGATGCAGCCTTGAAGGTGGTCTTGTTTCTGGATTCTGTTGGTTTGTGGTTGCATGGACTTGCACTTCTGTCATTCCGATGGGTTCTTTATTTGAAGGTTAGACTCTCCACTACTGTGTATTCCTGATTCAGTTGCAGTAGACAAAGGTTATGTCCAATTCAAAATTAATTCTACAAAAAGAGAAGCTCAGCTAAAACCGCACAAAATTCAAGTCTCTTAAAAGAGAACATGCTAAATAGCATAGATAATATATATCTAGCAATCTATTAATAATTTTTCATTTAATGATATGACATTTGCTAGAGAAGAATTAATCAGTTTGATACAAATATGTGCAAGGTGTCTGTGTCTACAGCCAAGCTGCAGTGTCTGTCTGGGAAATTATAAATTATTACTTTTATAGATGTGATCTGTCATTCCACTGAGGGGCCAACATTTTTTCTGCTGTGGCTAGCAGAAGAATAAACTTAGAGCTTAAATATTATGCAGTTTTCCATCTTTTGGAATTTAGAGTACGAACTGGAAACAGCACAAGAAAATTGGTCACATATGCATATTTTTGCCTGTATGAGCCTGTGATTTCAGCTACTGGCGGCTAAGGAAAGGGCCAAGCAACTCCACAAAAAGATTATGAAGATGAAAATAAAAATAATAATTTTGGGTACAAAAAGAAAATCATGAGTGCTGCATACCTGTGAAAGCACCAGACCTGAAAGGTAGCTGAGTACAGACATGAGGCTCTGCAAATCCTTCCCATGAAAAAGGATAGTGGAGTAGCTTTTTCTGCGAGGCAGAAGAAGTAAGAAGGCTCCTGGGGATCTATGGGGTACTTTTTTTCTTCTTCCTTTGAAGAAAAATTTTGAGTTTGAAATTTGAGTTTAACATATATAATGCTTGTATTTCTGATAGATCCACTCCAATACAAAGATTCTCTAGAATGTGCTAATACTTTTTGTCCAAATGAACACATGGTCATTACAATCTGCACAGCTATCTTTTTGGTTAAATAATGAGTAATAATTTGGTTATTACACTCCAATATAATCTCTAACAATAATAATAATAATAATAACAGTCTTTGCATACTATCTGTATTTTAAAATTCTCTCTTCTCTCTCTTTTTGCATGTGTACGCCCTCTCTGTCAATTTTATTTCTGAGGGTTTTACAGAGTAATATATAACCCTGTGCAGGACAGGGGGCATATGAAACCTGAATTTTCCTGTTCATAGTCACTGTAGGTATGGACCTAAACCAAACCATCCCCTAGTTCAGGCTCTCTATAGATCTGCTTGTGCTGACATAGAACTTGAAATGATTGGTTGCACACACCTACCCCTAGTATGCCCAGTACTTTGATTTTAACAGTGATTTTTTTTGCCTGATTTTACCAATAGAAAAAAAAAAAGTTATTTTGTATTAATAAGAAGTTCCTAAGAAGTTCCTCAGGTTGAGCAAGAATATTTTGAGAAGAAAATGCACCTTTTATCATCTTTCTACTGGAAGGTTAATATGATGAAAACTCCATTCTACTTACACTGTAATTGTTCTTCCAGAAAAAGGAATCTGTGATTTGAACAGAGCAAAGTGCAGGAGAAGAATCTGCAGGCCAGACTCAAGGACTCATCGGTGTAAATGTTCTAGTGGCTTTATTTTAAGTCGAAATAAACAGTTTTGTGAAGGTAATACATTAATTTCTCATCAGCGTTATTCCATCATATGAAAAAAATTTTCTGCTCTTTGACTTATTGATTATGAAAAACCAGTATGGGGTTTTAAAAATTCCATTGTGCCATTTCAGTTTTGTGTCCTTCCAAGTTCTCAACTGGTTTAAAAAGAGACCTATGAAAGTGTCATGGGTGCTACTCTTGTGAGAAATTTTGGTCTTAGTCTGAGCAGGTAAAGGAGCTTCAGATAAGTAGGCATGTTTATGTGTGTTAATTTAATTTTTAAATAAAAATGAAACTGGGCATATCACCAAAGATGAAACATTGAATAACCCAGCAACAAAATACCTGTCTTAAGTATCACTTTCATAAAAGACAGAATTTCTTAACATGCTTCTAAATGTTTTAATCTGGATTGCTTTATTAAAAATCTAAAATCACTATTAATAATAGATAACATAATACTTTTTAAAGCATCTTTTTCGCTACGTGACCAGATTTTATAAGACATAATGGCATCAAAACTCCTGTCTTACAGGATTTACAAACCTGCCTGAGCAGCAGTGTTCTAGTTCTCAGGAAATTCACCAAGTTTGATTTCTGAATTTTGACTTCTAATATGCTTGTGTTTTGAGGCTTTTACTTAAGCCATGCTGAAGCCAATTTTTTAAAAAGAATTTTTGTTTGAAGAAAGTGTCTAATGTAAATTTTTTTGATGGGCACATGATTTAAATGGCCCTGGAATCTGTATGGAAAAACATCTTTTTGAAAGTCCTCTAGGCACCTATGCTAGACACAATGCAGCCTGAGTATGTTTTGCTAGAAGGCTCTTAACATTGATTTGAATGAGGTCTGCCAACTTGCTTTCTTATAATTCATTAGGAAAAACATATTTTTGTGAAATTAATGCAAAAAAAGAGGTATTTTTTCAGACTGTTGTTTTGTTTCATTAGCCTATTCCCCAACATTGGTTGATGATGCTATTCTGATGCAAGAATTCCTTCTTTTTGTAGACATTAATGAGTGTGGCTTCTGGAACCACGGCTGCACTTTAGGCTGTGTGAACATCCCTGGCTCCTATTACTGCACCTGCCCGAGAGGCTTTGTTCTGCTGCCTGATAGGAAAACATGTCATGGTAAGGAGCTGTAATAGATTAACATTCAGAGTATCTCACCAGAGAGAGTCCTCATTTAACACTGGAACTGCTGAAAGTTTTGTGTGTTGCGTTGCTTGCTTCCAATCTCTTCTTATGTAAGCAGGATCGGCTTAAACAGAGTGAACTGATTTCAGGCGTCATGTTTAAGGAAGCGTAAGTTACACGTGAGAAATTGGATACGCTTCTGCAGAGGAGAAAAAAAAAGTCATGCCACCAGAGAGACCTCTTCTCAAATTACGCCCTGTGACACATTCTGGGTGGATAAGAAGTTCTGATAAGAAGTTATGTATTTTTAAGTGTGGTCTCTGACTTTAGCTCACTCTGTAAGAATTTACCCGGGCTCTGAATGAGCAGCTCACAGCATTATGTTTTTTTTCTTTTCAGATCAGGGCTGATAGCATTGCTAATGTGTATGATATTAATAAAATTAGACGTGTATGCTCAGCCTACAGACAAATTAAGCCTTTTCTGAAGTAAGTCTAGAATATAAAATGTGAAAACCTTCCAAGTTTTGTGGTCCCATGATATTGTCAGTCACTTTTGAAGTGCAACTTATGCATAAACAAAGGTCCTTATACTTTGTTTCCATGGAAATAAAACTCCCAAGTTAGGAGTGCCAGTGCACACCAATGAGCTCAGTGTGGATCATGGCAGGATCAGGACCTAGGGTATATTAAATATCACTACTAGAGAGTAAATATAGCCATAGAATCGAAGAGACTCTAGCAGTCAGTCTATTTTAGACTCCAAGAACCCTGAGCCGGGCCAGGAGTTGGACTTGATCTCTGTGCCTTCCAGCTTGGGATATTTTATGATTCTGTGAGAGCCACTTCTTCCTCTTTATTAAGAGGGAGCCAGGAGGAGGATTCAGTGACCCAAACGTGGGGTCCAGGGTGTGTGTGGCAGCTGCAGAAGGCAGCCAGCCATGGCAGGAGACCCATGGGAGTGCTGCAGCCAGAGGTTATTGGGAGGTGGGACATCATTGTGCAGCTGTACAGCTCAGTCCTACTTTGGATAACCAGCTTGAACCATATGCCTGCATTTTGAGTGGCTCAAATTAGATAGAAAATAATGTTTTTCTAGCACAGGCTACGGATGCAGCATGGACAGTGTAAGTCCTTAACTACAGCAACACAAGGCAGATGTTCAGCAACCATGCAACTTGAAAGAGACAAACACACACAAGATGGGAAGTCCAAATGCTGGGCAGAGATTTTGATGCTTTGTCCTCCAAGTCCTTTCTGAAGCTCTTCATCTAATGCCACAAGCTCTGGTCAGAAAGAAACTTTAATTTTCTGGACCCTATTCTGTGTGCTTAAGTGGTTAGAACAGTCCAATCCAGAACGCAGTTGCCCTGGGGAAGCAAAATTTGCAAGAGCTGTGCACCATTTAAACCAGTGTGTGCAGCTGATTCATAGAGGCCGCTGTGGGAATCTTGCATTAGTTCCAGTCATTCAGCACACGTTGCCATATGGCACTAGAATTGGGACAAAGGGATGGACCACTGCAATACTGAAGGTAAAAAGAGCGTATCTTATTGTTGGGTGTCCTTAATAGGCAGGGCAGTGAAATATGCACAATCCAGCATTAGCTTAGCAGAGCCAACAGAAGCAGCGTTTGTATGACAGCTCACCATCGCTCTAAGTGATTCGTTTAGATGTGTAAACAAGTAGCTAGTAACCAATCTACTGCTTAGATATAGAGAAGTAGAAGATGTATATAAGTAGCTTTCTGATCTGTAATAAACGGCTTTCACCTGATCACATTGATCTCTGCGTGATTGATCCGTGCCCCCGCAACATCTTATGAAATTGCATTAAAGAAATACTGAAAAAAAAAATAATTGGCACTGCAACATTTCTAATGGCAAGTAAAAGAAAGTTATTGCCAGATCCTGAGATGATTTTGCACTTACAGCTTCTGAAATTGACACTAAGGAACATAATTTTTGTTTTTGGAAGGTTCATCTGTTTTAATTGATCCTAGCTCTTTTGCACTTGGAGTAGTAAGAAAGTAGTTTTTCCTCATTCTCTTTGTCTTTCCTATTTATTCTTTCAGTATAGATTCTTTGTAGTTTTTAAAACCTGATGTATTTTTGATGAAATGTTAGAAAGAAAGTTTTCAAAATTACTTGTATTTTGATAACACATCTTCATAGACTTTTGGAAAATTTAAGGCTGGTAAGTATAATGGCTTCAGAACTCAGCAATTTTGGCTTTCCTCTGTGCTATAATTAGGAGAAGGTGTGGAAAAGTTTTGGAAAAGTAAAACAGAAACAAAGTAAACAAACCACGGAAAGACTGCAGAAGTGCTGTAATCTCAATGGCACACTTTTATTTATTTATATATTTCTTTTGTCTTTCTTTTTTTTTTCCCTTTCTGGCTGTTTAAGCAGGTGTTAACATCACTTGTTGCGGGCTTAGTAAAAATTTTTATCATAATTTAGAATTTTTTTCCTCCTTAAATTACTGTAGAGTTAATTACATGCACAAGTAATGACACCGGATGTAGTCATGGTTGCCTTCAAACATCTAAAGGCCCTGTTTGCTTTTGTCCGGAAGGATCTGTACTCAAAGTGGATGGCAAAACATGCACAGGTAAGTAATATTATTTCTTGCTGAAGTGACAGCCAAGCTCTGTTGATTGTTGGCACCAAGAGCCATAAGTGAATGAAGGCATTTTACACTCATTTTGAACAGCTGTAAATGATTGTACAAGATAAAAGACATTAGAATGTCAAGTGCTTTGAGTGCTGTGAGGAGCAGTACTCATCTTCATTTTAAATAGATTTTTAGCAGCAGCAGCATCCACTATTTGCAGACCAAATTCTTTTGTGTTAAGTACAGATCAAGGCATGTCGCAGATTTTTGTTGCAGAATACATCTAAAATTTGTACTTGAGGGGAAATATATGTACAAAATTAAGGCTCGTGTAAAATCTGAGCATGGCTTTATTGACATAATGCAGCCCAGGTTCAGAGTCACTCTAATTTACCCACAAAAGGAATTTTTTGCAGTCAGAATACTTGAAGCTGCTACACTCAGTAATCTGTCATTTCCCATTTCAGCAATTTTCCAAATTCAGGGAACTGTACCTTCTCAACTCTTATCTTTTCAGTCTTAGGGATCAAGGTAGCTCCATTACTGACAGTCTTATGCTGTGAAAAAAATCCTCTTTCCTTTTAATCCCTTTCATATTGTGGACTGTATTTCATACATAGATTCAGTCATTATTTCTGTTTTACTAGCTCATGTTGGTATTGAGAATATAACAGAAAGAATAACAAAAGAATGGTTTCTTTTTACATGAAATCTTGGTTTGTTTTATTGGAAAGTATCAATTTGCCATCCTAGCCTAATTGACTTCCAGGGAGAGAACCGCATTAATTTGCTGTTTCTTTGCATGAGTGCAAAGTCTGATAAAATGTATTACTCTGTTGTAGATGGGATGAGATATGCATGGGGAAGAGTTCTCTGAAATAACAAACACATGGGAGACTCCCTCTTCATGTATCCCACCCTTCCATCCCCCATCTCGAGTTGTAAATTTTCAGAAAAACTCTGGAACAAGTTTCTGTTAATTTGTTTTCACTTCTTAAGGCTTCTGCTTTCAGCAGGAGGCCTTTTGGTAAACCTACCAGTCACTGAGATGATTTGCGCTGTAGAAATCCTGAGCAGAGGGAGTCATAATCTTATACCTCTGATTTTGTTGTATTTTATTTTTTTTAGAATGGCACAGTAAAATTTTACGAATGCTCTGTTTAAGGTTGTACATCTCCAGATAATGGTGGCTGCAGTCAGATGTGCTCTTCTTTAAGCCCATCCTCCTGGGAGTGTGCTTGTTTCCCTGGATATAAGCTTCAGCGAGACAGGAAGCACTGCACTGCTATAGGTCGGTGTCTTGGTATGCCTGCACACTTCTGCCAATAAATGCAAACCCTTTTTTGAGTCCTTTGAGGTGGATGACACAATTGGGAATCCTTTCTTGCACTGATTTGAAGTTACTTCGTGAAACGTGGGAAATATTAGTTTCTAGGAAAGATAACCTTTTTTGGAGGTTAAGCAGAACAAGCACCTGTATATGGTTCAGTCTCCCTCACAGAGGGTTCAGTCTGTGATCCAGCTTCAACATTTCACTCTCCGTTCCCATACTGTGGAGCTCTGTCCTGCAGTGTGCAGTTTTGTGCCTTCACATAAATGTGGGCATAGTTTCTGCCCGGTGTTACAGACGTGGGGCTGTGGTCTCTGTATTTGGGGAACATGGTAGGGAACAGTCTTTTTAAGGACTTTCCATGCAAGGATATTTCTCCCCCACTGGCCCCAGAAGCCAAGGTATTTGACGTGCATGTTTGAATTCCAGACCCTTCTGTTCCTTCTGAGAAAAGGGCAGACCCTTGTGATCAGCAAGGTATTAGCAATTGTCAAAGAGAGAGGAGGAAAGAGAAGTTTTTGATTTGTGCCTTAAATAAGGGGAAAGTTTTTCGGTTTTTTTTTTGGAGGACAGTGTTTTTCCTGCTTTTACCATGAAAGACTTCCCCTTACACAAAAGTCAAGTTGTTCTGGCATTTATGGTGATGCTGTGAAATGTCGAGAGATAATTGCCTTGAGGCTAAGGTACTCGGGGTGAAATGAGCAGGAGTAGTGACTCCTTTGGTCAGAAATGTTGAGGCTGCTGCTGTAAAACTATGTGCACGTTTATTTTTAATTTCTGAGGCAAGTGGAATGTAGGAAAATTGCCAAAATTTCTTAGTGCTTCTGCTCCTCACTTTAGCTTTTACTGCTGCTTATTTACAATGCTAGCTGGGTAGTAATGCAAGTTAGAGATCACTTGGAACTTAGTGCAATAAACATGCTGGCAAATTTTCATCAACAGGTCCTAAGCCATTTTTGTTATTTGCAAATGACCAAGATATCCGCCAGATCAGTTTTGATGGAACAGATTATACAAGTTTACTTGACTGGCAGATGGGAGTAGTCTTAGCACTGGACTTTGACCCGGTGGAAAATAAGGTAAGGCATTAAAAATGAGAGGATTCTGGAGTGTTGCAAGGACAAAAGGATTGAGCTTTCATGTGCCTTAACCTTTCCTCTGTCCGTGATCTGGATTATGCGTTGTGCTGCTCCTTGTTCTCTTGCCTGTCTAGGAGCACAGCTGGTACAGGCTGCCAAACTCTAGTTGAAGAGTTTCATCCTCTACTTACTTATTGAATGTGCTTTGTACACTGAAAATGATAACTCACAGACAGCTTGGATTTCTGAATTTACTTCAGGTGTGATTTCAATTTCAAAGAACTTTTACGTGATTGCTAAGTTCTCCATTAAGACTGCAGTGCTGTTTTCTGGAAATATACTCTGGGGTTTTTTTCCCACTGTTTAGTGGTACAAGCAATAATATATTTTTTTCTGTACAGCTAAATCTGTATGATCCCTACTAAATATAGGAGTAATCTTAACAAGAATTACTTCCCATGTCCTGATATTATTGAGCAAAGCTGCTGAATGCTCACAGAGTTTATGTGTTGCTCATGTACTAGATAATGCTGCTGGAAACAGGAGTCTTCTCTGTATAAAGAGCTGTTTGTCTGAGTGGCCACATCCTAATGTCCTGCTCCTTGTCTGCAGAGTTGGGAAGGAGTTCAGCTGTGCTTTGCTAAACCTTCTGTGGCAGATAGCTGTATTTTCCCATGGAGAGACTTATTTACACTGTAAAAGTGTTGCACTGGAAGGTACAGTGAAAGCTGATGAGGAGCTCAGACAAGTTGTTGGAAGCATCTCAAAGCCCAGATGGACACAGATAAACAAATATGAATGTTACCAGATCTGCATTTACAGGAGGAGCACTTGAGGCGCTGCTGGAACATTGCCACCTGTTCCCGAAATAGGGCCCTGCTGGAGAGGTCACAGTTGTCCTGTGCTGTGCCAAGTGTAGATCAGCTGTGCCAGGGACGATGGGGTGTGCCCCTCATCACCTCCTGGGTGTCAGGTGGGCACTACAGAGGGGAGGGCATATGCAGAGGCCAGCCAGGCTGCAGGAGCCCGGTCCTGTGAGCACAGAGCTGAGAGGCAAGGCAGCAGCCCTTTGTGCTCCCATGGTATTGAATTAGCCGCTCTACAGCTAGAGGCTCCCTCCTGTTTTGTTTGACCTCATGGTTAGGTTAGCATCAAAGCAAAGTGATTTGGTTTGCTGTTACCATTTCCAAAGAAAGCCTCAGCATTTTTTTTCATATGGTTCTGCCATTATGGTTCCTTCTGGTATTGAATACAACACAAATTTTACACATCCTTGGAAAATGCAAACCTGATTCCCTACCAGCCAACAACTTTTCTTTTGACTCAAAACTAAGAAACCTCTTCTGGAAATATTACAGCCTTACAGAATAGACACTTGATAAAAAATTAAGATAGCTGCAGGATGAAAGAGGGGAAAAAAATAGAAGCAAATTTTATAACTCCTTTTGCCCTTCCCAGCTCCTTGATATATATAGAGTGCTACTATCTTCTCCACACTTCTCCCTTTTCCACATGAGCAGCCCGTGAAATGACTGCATGTTTCTTTCTGCCTGCTCCTACTTTTGGTTCCTCAGCTGTGCTTCATGTGGAGTAGCTGCTGGCTGAAACAAAACCACAGGATATTCAGAGGGCTGTATATAGGGCAACCAGGATTTACAGCTAAGCACAAGCTGCCTGTAAAAGTCATCCTGGTCGACAGATAAGTGCCTTTTTGTTTGATCAGGGATCACAGGTTACCTGTGCAGCCCTTTTTGAATAAGCAGTTTAGGGAATTTTCAAGATGAAAAAGGTATTTTACAAATGGAGTTACTAGACAGACGAGGTAGAGTAGAAAGTGAGATGGGAACTAATGACACCTTGTCTGTTATTTATTCACAGATTTACTTTGCCCACATTGTCTTGAAATGGATAGAACGGGCTAATCTGGATGGTTCAGATCGTGAAAAGGTTATTCATGAAGCTATAGATACACCCGAAGGCCTTGCTGTGGACTGGATTAACCGTAAATTGTATTGGACAGACAGAGGGTACATGCTCCACAGTGCATTTATGTTGAAGCATGCCATAAAGTATTTGGAATAAATGACTGGTGACACAAAAATAGCTGAGATATCGCTCTAATTCAGTAGTGCTTCACATTCTGATTTGATAGTTGTAGACTCAAGTATATACAGTTGGAAGGATCTTTAAAATGCTGGAAGTTCACATTCAGTCTGCTATTGTATTTTTATCTTTGTCTTTCCAAGAAGCAAGGGTTTCGACTCAGTTGAAAGGAATCTAAAGCATGCACTGGTATATACACATACGTATGTGTGCATGTGCATGTGAATTTATTTGTTAACACTCTTTTTCTTATACATACACTGCCTGTGTTTGTGTGTGTATAACTATATCTTTACATATACATATGAAAAAGAGTATTGCTGTACTGAGCACATCTTGGGTAGAAGTCAGTGTTGTTGGCAGCTAGAATCATGCTGTTGGAGAGCCTTTGTCAATTATCTGTGATAAAAGAGGAATGACCACTGCCAGATCATATGACCCACTTTCAGCTGACACCTAACCTTATATGCAGAGAGAAACAAAACTGACCTTAGATGAAAAGGCAATGGCAGATCACAACAGATAATGAAGACTCCTCGAAGAGCCCTCAGGAACTTTCAGTATGGTCAATTAATTCATTAGTCAGTAAAAAGTAATTTTGAGTGTTTAGATCACCCTCCTTCTCCATTTTAAACATTCTGCTAATCTACTTCCTTGATTTTAGGTACAATATTGTCACTTGGTTTTGCTTCTGTAGAAATATGCCATTGTTTCTTGTGAAATGGGAAATTATGGTGCTTTTCTCCATAAGACAAGAGTTTAGGGAGAATGTGAGAATTTGAACCTGTGACTTTCTTCTCACCCACTGCATTTACCTGTTTGCATTTAAGATTTGCAGGAATATATTTCTCCTTCCATCTCTGTGGCACCTTTGTTTGAAGGTTCAAAGAGTCATGGAAGGCTGTAGGCTTGCTTGCAGGTAGCGGTTGATGTTTGTTTGGCAAGGTAAATATTGCAGCAATAAAATCTATTTTCTTGAAAAATGAAGATTCAATGAAGATTCAATACTTGACTTGGCCACAGATTTTATGAATAATCTTAAGAACCTTAACCTCATTCTTTCATCCAAAATAGATGTAATATGTAAAATGACCAGTGATTTCTGGATGAAAAATGCTATGTAAAAATACTATTTAAAAAAAAAATTCTTTATACATTTGGTAATGGCACTCAGTTAGGAGCTGGTTTTCCTCCTGACTCCCTTTAAAGCTAGCATTTATCTGTTAGTGATCATACTTGTAATTAATTTTTTACCCAGAGAAGGAGAACTTCATGTCTTCTGCAGAGCAGCAGGCATTTTATCATCATGCCTGGACAAGATAATGAAGCTGTAACATGAATTACTTGTTGATAAAACAGCTAGACATCCCACACCAGCAGGATTATTTCCTGCCGCTGTGAAATTGTTTATTACAGCTTAACTAAAACAATGCAAAATCTTAGTACCTTCTGCCCAAGAAGGTAATTAAAAAGACAGCAGGGAGGACCTAACAGTGGTCTGTGTGTTGCAGGAAGGTGTGCATCGAAAGAAGCAATCTGAATGGAATGCAAAGAAAAATGATCATCTGGGAGGATCTCTCCCAGCCCCGAGGGATTGCCATTCACCCGTTTGCTAAGTAAGGAGTGATGAACACAGTAAATCATGTAATACTTGTGGAGGATTTTAAAAAATGGGCATGCAAGCCTTGCCCTTTTGGCAGTCAAAACGTGCATTAGTCTCGGGCTGGGTTAGTCATTGCCTTGTAGAGTTGTGTGAATTGTAATATTTTATTGCAGGGTTTAGTAATAGGAGCATTAATGATACTGTATGCAGTTTAAGCTAAAGAAAAGCACGAGCAACTCAGGTCACTCTGACAGCCCTAGGTACCACAGTGCAAACTTTGATGGTTCCATATCTATTCTTGTGAAAAAGGTAATCACTTTTAACGAGCAGTGCTTGCAAAATGGCCATTTTTTGGGTCCATGTTTCAGTTTCTGAGGAAACGAAGCCTAATTTACTGTTCTGGAGATTTGTTGTTTTAAGTGCACCTTATATCTTCTTAACTAGTGTTGAAACAATCACAGGAGTTTTGGGTGTTTAAACTCTTGATGAAATTCTGGCTGTGTCAATCAATGGCAAAGTCCCATGGGTTTCGGTCAATATGCTTGTAGTAGGAGCATTTAAAATCTGTTCAATTTTTTTAAAAAATTCTTGTTTTGATGCTCATATCCTGCTATAACTAAGTAATGATGAATCAAAGAAATAAGCAGGGTTGGGGAGGGTGTTTTGTTAGATTCCCTTTGGACATAAAAGACCTGAAAGAATCTTTCAGTAAAGAGTGACTGCTATATTTTTTGCAGGAAAACTTTGAAGAAAGGTAGGCTTTGGGAGATATTCTGTTAGAATTATTGGTAGAGGCAAAGGGTGCAAGGAGAAAGGGAGGAGGAAACACCACTAAAACCTTCCTTTTAAAAAAGTTAATGGTGAAAGGATGAGCAGACATTGTGGCAATGTCCATAGTTGCAAATAGTGAAGAGGGATGTGAAACACAATTAGACCTCTTGAAAATACTGATCCCTGCATTACCTAGAGCAAAACTGCTTCAGTAATTAAAGCTAAATGAATCTCCGAGTTATTTCAGTAAACCTGACAGAGACAGCTGATGCCTGGGAAGATGAGCCCAAACTTCAGAAATTATTTGTAATTGTAGCTAGCCCCATTTTGAGTTGCCTTCTATCATTGTCTATTAATTGAAAACCACTAAAGGCTCAGTGAGTAACACACAGGACTCTAGAGGGAGACCCTGAGAACCATGATTTTAGTAAAAGAAGAATGATTCTGGGCCTGATACTGGTCCTGCCTACACCTACTTTTTTTCATGGGTAATGGGTAATTTTGGTTGCATTTGTGTATTGTTCCACCCTTGTTTAGACGAGGGTCTGGCTAATGCACCATTTTCATTGTCTGGGTTTGCTAAACCACCATCAGCTGTCACATGGAAAATCAAAAAGCAGATCTGAAGAGCTGGCAGTTAGAACAGTCAGGAGTTGTTTTCCAAAGGTTTCATGCCAGTGAACAGAGTGAGGCTTCTGCATAAGTCCCAATGTAATCACCTGGAGTCTTATGGCAAGTGTGAAAAGATCAGCAGCCAATATGTTTGCTTGAAGCGTGCACTTTTCCTCCTGTGAGTCAGGGCTGTATTGCTCTTCTCTGACCTTTCTGCTTTGAAAGAACTCCACGGAGAGGAGGACAAACATTTACTTACTGACTTCCTGTATTCCTTTTGTTTTCTGAAGGAGATTATTCTGGACTGACATGGGGGTCAATCCGAGGATTGACAGCTCTTCATTAGAAGGCTTCGATCGCCGGGTCATAGCCAGTACTGGCCTGGCGTGGCCCAGTGGAATAGCTCTGGACTACCTGGCCGACAAGGTGTACTGGTGTGATGCTAAACAGGCCCTGGTGGAGAGCGCAAATCTGGATGGTTCTGGTCGTCGAATCCTTGCCCAGAATGATGTAGGTGAGGCTTTGGGGTTGATAATTACCTACTGCTGTTTGTCCGTGTGTGTGTGCATCTCCATATGTGCAAGGGAATTACTGGCCATCTGCTGCACTGTATGTCCCGTGCAACTTTGTGTTGGTGTTAATGATAGCCCTTAAGTTCTTCATTCTGTTACCCAGCTGACTTTCATTCATTTTAGCAAAATAATGGCTTTCTAACACTCTCTGCTTTTATTAATGAGTCACTTGCATTGCACAGAGGACTTCTCTACCTTCACAGAAAAATGAAAATAGTAAAAAAATTAAAAATATGGTTTGCTTTTTTCCTGCATGGCTCCTTAGTTTAATTCAGGATTTGCTGTGTTTATTGCATCAGTGAGTTATATTGATGTAAGATGAAAGGGAATTAATCTGGGTCATTAAGGTCCTTGAGCAGCAAACCTGCATCTGCAATGTTGAACACAAGAATGATTCTAAACACACAATAGATACCAAATGAAAAATGATTTTACAATATGCTGGTAGTTTTTATGGCTGAGATTTCTATTGCTTGACGTAACTGTGTTGTTCTGGGGCAAGAGAACAGAAATGTTAGCAACAAGGAACTGATGTTGTACCGCATTTAAAGTAAACCATGTGTTTAAGAATCTTGTAGATGGCAAATCAGTTTCTGGAGAGGACAATTCTTTTTGATCATGGTATCTCTCTGGGCACCATTTTGTAGGTGTGCATACAAAACATGGGCAGGACTTGTAGCCCAGCCCCATGACTGCTGTGGGTAACTTTATGGTTACTCTGCTGAGCAGCTTCTGTTCCAGTCCATGCTCTGGGAATGCTTCCCTTCATCACCTAAGCCAGATACCTTCCCACTCCGTTGAAGGTGAGCGGAGTGAGGTCCTGGAGGAATCAGTGTTCTTGAGTTTATAAGACATCAAACAGCCTGAGAAGAGTGGTTTTTCTCTTTCCCCCTGCTGTGCATATTTGCTGTATGCTCCACCTTGCAGCAGATCTGCAGAGGACCTTGAAGCCTGATTGAAGTTTCATTTTGTTTCTCCGCAAGGAGTAAGAAAGTGTCTTACAGGGAGAAAACAGAGAAGGAGAGCTAGGAGCACAATAGAAACATGGACTGTGAGGAAGGGGCAGTGGTATGGCTGTTTGGAGGTGAGAGAAAAGGACATCAACATCTGTATGCAAGGAAGTGAGAGATGAAGACCTGTAGGGGTATGAATTTAGAGAAGCATGTCCAGATCGCTTGCTAATGCTATTAGTGAAGACTGGAATTCAGCTTTTGTCTTTGAACAGCTGTGCACTGGGGGATGGGAAGGTGGCACCTCTTCAGGTGTTCTGCTGTAATGTGAATTTTTATTACAGCAGCTCCCTCTAGCGCCCCTGTACCGAGAGCTCGTTTAGTAAAGCTGCATTCAAAATAGGTAAATTACTTCTCCTCTTCTGCTAACCCGATTTTCAGCTGGTAAAACAGCCTGTAATAACCTGCCCAAGGCAATGAAGAACACAACTGTCCTTTCTGTTTGTGCAATGGGTTGGGTTTGCACTGTTCTTGCCATCTCCATTGATTGACACTACACTTCTAATTTTAATCCTTAATGTATTTGCAAGATAAGAGGTTAATAAATTGCTGGTCAAAGCAGGGTACTGTTTGTGAATAATGCAAACTATGGATCCTAATATGGTGAGCAAATGTTTGGGTGGGGACAGTATCTAGATCTTGGTCTAGTTGTTCGAATTTAATGGAAAGAAAAGGTAAGAACCAAGATCAGTGATGGAGCACGGGTCAGTGGAGGTAGTGAGGTGCCAACAATACGCTCTTCAACGTAACACGAAAGAACACTTAAAGAGTGTCTTACAAATTAGGTTATGGCGATACCCCTGTATTATAAGTTGACCTATATGCAGATAATGCTTTCCTTCACATGGTTTCTTGTGAATGTTCTGCAGCTGTGGAAATGATAATCCTAATGTCTTTGTAGGCCGCCCTTTTGCTGTAGCAGTGTTTGAGGACCACCTGTGGTTTTCTGACTGGGCTAGGCCGTCACTGGTGAGGGTGGACAAGAAGACCGGCCAAAACAGGGTACGTCTCCGAGGCAGCATGCTGAGACCCTCATCAATGGTTGTAGTTCATCCTTTGGCGAAACCAGGTATACTGCAAAAATTAAGCAGTCATTTCCTTCCAGCCTCCTCTTGTTCCCTGATATTGGTAGAATAGATATCCCTGGGGAGAGGATTATCTTCTCAGAAATAGGCTCTTTAAAAAGCCTTGCATAGTCAGACTGGCATTTATTGAAAG
Source organism: Pardalotus punctatus (assembly GCA_013400915.1). Lineage (NCBI taxonomy): Eukaryota > Metazoa > Chordata > Aves > Passeriformes > Pardalotidae > Pardalotus > Pardalotus punctatus. Next base: position 268,391 of record VZTX01015208.1, read on the forward strand.
CATCATCTGGGCATCTGTCCTGGGAATGCTGACAGATTTATGTTCATGCCCAAGAATAGATGCTGATCAATTGCCATGAGGCTACCACAGTCCTCTAAGTCCTATTTATCCTACTCTATTAGCACCCCTCCCACACCAATAGTAACAAATTACCTGGAGAAAGATTTTGTAAGATTTATTAGTTTTTGATCAAATAATTTGATTTTCTGTTGGGAACAATCTCCCTGTAAGCAGAAAAGAGTAATTCAATAGACCAGGATTGAGAGAAAGTAATCACAGGTACCTTATGCCCTTGTAACATTAGGACTCTAAATATTAAAGGAGAAATAATAAAGGAAAAAAAAATGTGGTACATATATTAGATACAGAGTATGTGAATCTCTTTTCCTGCCAGAGGCTAGGTGATAATATCTGTGCTTTACTATATGCATCTGTTAAATAAATTTTTAAAAAAAAAAAAATCTTAAAATCCTAGTTTTTGTCAGTCCTTATTCTTTGTCCAACTGCTCCAACTCTGCATGTCTAAACAGAGATGTTCACTGAAGAAGAAGCTTTTTAAGTTGCCTCGTTTTCTTCATTAGGGGCAAATCCTTGCCTTTATGAGAATGGAGGCTGTGATCAGATCTGTGAAAACAATTTTGGAATTGTCCACTGCAAGTGCCATCCAGGTTTTGGGAAAACTCAAGAAGGAAAAACCTGTCATGCTCTGGATTCTTCCAAATCAACAGCAGGTACAATCCTCCAGTTCCAAAAAGACCCTCCTCAAACCCTTGAGGTTCCTGACTGATAGCACTAGAAAAGGTCACCTTGCTCTAACATATGGAATGATGGTTTCTCTGAAGAGTAAAAATGCTGGAATGTTGTCCTTGGGACAGTAACATGTTTTCTGACTACTGTAATTTTTCCCTTGGCATTTTAGCAGTGAAAAAAATGTGTGCAGTGCTGACAAGTGTTATGAGCAATGAGTCACTTTTCTTCTCTTTTTTATTTAAGAAAACTCATCAGTGAGTGCTTTTAGGAATAATTTGATGTCAGAAACAGGTTAGTCTGGGAGGATACTGATGTTTATTTTAAAAGGAAACCACCATGATTATTGGAAAGTAGACAAGTGTTAGAAAATCAGAAGGCTAGTTCAGTAGATTTAATAGCCTGTGTCACCTTTTTTCTTGTCTTTTTTTCAGGAAGTGTCACTGTGCACAAGGAGGTAATGCCGGTGCCGCCGCCAGAGACTGTGCTCCAGAGCACAAGGAGCACTGGGATCTTTAAGGATACAGACAGTGGGGAAAAGCAGAAAATAATTTTTTTGACAGCTGAAATCATGGTATCAGGTAGAGTGGGATGGTTGTTTTCCTTATGTTTACTCTGAGGCTCTGAACATGTATAGATTATATATAATCATTAACATATATATATAATATATATTATATATACATATATGTAGGTTTATAGAGAAAGAAATCATAGACCTTAAAGAAAAAAAGGCTCAGTGTTGAGACTGGATTCATGCTCTTAACCTTATAACAAGAATTTTGGTCTGTGCAATTATTCCTGGTGGGAATGCTTTTTTGTTTGTCTCTATATTCCTTTGCTATATCAACAAAAATAATATTGTCCTGGTCTAGAGAATAAACATCTCCAATTTGGAACACTTGAGAAAGTGTCTCCCTTAAATTTTTGAGTGTACTGAATTCTTCTAAACAAAGGTGAAGTAAACCCATTGAATTCCACATACTTTTTATAAGACTAAATAATTAAATTTTGCAATAGGTTTTGAGTATAGTATTCAGAAATCCTGATACTGAATAACATGTCACCTCCATCTAGATAAGGAGAACAGCTATAATGATTGTATTGGTGTGCCATTATTACCTGGAGAGCTTAGTTTCAATCTTTGACTGTATGTTCTGGTTTTCTTAATTGTTTGTTTATTTGGTTGGTTTTCTTTAATATAGATACACAGTACCTCCTTTGGTATTTCCAAATACATCTAAGTTGTTTTTCTTTTTTTTTTGTTTTGTTTATACTATAGATCAAGATGACTGCATTGCACTAGAATGTTATGTCAATGCAGAGTGTGTTTTGCTGGAAGATGGTGCTATGTGCCAGTGTTTGAAAGGATTTACCAGGAAGGGAAAATCATGCTATGGTAATAAAACATTATTATAACTTTTGAAAGACTGTAGATTGGAGGAAAGGAAGAAAATCTATCTCCTTTCACATTGGCAGCTCTGCTGTGAGAGCCATCAGAGAAAGGTCAATAGTGTGAAACGGGTGATGAGCAGAGAGCATGTGAGATGAAATGGCTAATTATCACATGCCTTTTTTTTCTCTCAAAGTCATGAGTGTCAATCCTATTAGTAAGCAATAACAGGGATAATAAAACAATAATGTATTTATTGGTAAAAACTGACTAATTATAAAAGCTCAGTCCATAGACATGATAGGTGATGTATAATTTAGACATATTGAGGAATTGTATTAAGGAATCTCTTCAAAATCAGTATTCCTGATGTAATGTTTATATAAAAGTGCTCCTCTAGTTTCTTTCTAGCACTAGAAAAAGACTCTAGTAGCCATGCAAAACGTTGCTTACGGGGTCTTCAAATTTTTGGACTTGTTTGCAATATAAATGGGGAATATCTTTTCTCTCAAAGGTCAAGAGAGGAAGGTGTTAGAAACAGAAAAACGTACCATTTGGTGGCAAAGTATGAAGACTCAGAAGAATCTGTGTTGCTATAGAAAGCGGAAAAAATTGTAAGCTGAAATGGGCTTACATTATTTTCACTGTAGTACTTTTTCTTTTTTTAAGCCTATGTGTTCTTTCACAAAACAAAGTTTCTCAATGACCTTAGAGGTCTTTCCCCACTTAATGGATGCTATGATCATATGATATAAAGTCTTGTTTTCAACCAGATAATTTCCTCTGAACGGGGGGTTTTTTAAGCAAATGGTATTTGTGATCTCCACTTGATGGTATCTGGTTCTTGGATCTTTAGAACACCCCCATCAAATTTCATACCAACAAAAACCACAAAGTCCTTCTCTTCCAACTGCTTCAGATGCACAAATGCCAAGTGACAGCACAGTCTGAGGGAGATTCACGCTGTAGATGTTTCTGTTCATTGACTGACGTGCTGGTTTCATGAGCCCTGCTTTGTCTCCCAGATGTTGACGAGTGCGCTGTACATACGGACCGCTGCGATCGAAACGTGTCTGACTGTATCAACACGGAAGGGGGCTACGTCTGTAAATGCCTGGAAGGCTACGCTGGAGATGGGGTCCATTGCTATGGTATGGGCAGATGTGAGGGCCCTGCTGGGTCTGGAAGGCTGGGGCATTTCTACCTTTTTGATTCCTTCCTCCCTGTTTGAAGTGTGGTAACCTCAGCAGCTGATCAATATGTAAAGCCTGTAGTTGTCAGTGAATATCTCCCCTCAGTGTTTGCACTCTTTTTAGTAGCTATGGAAGGAGAGAGAGGAAGAGTGAAGGGGAGGAGGGAAGTGGAGGTGAAGCAGCAGAGCTTTATTGGAAATCATTGCCATGAATATAAACGAAAGCAGGTACTGAGTGTGTCATAATACTCATCAAATAATTCCAGGTCTGTTTAATAGGCATGAGGTTCAAGGTGTGACACTGACAACTTGAGTACATTTAGAGTCTTGTTAATAATCAGACCCACTGATTTTCCCATCCAGCTCTAATGCCAGGTCTTTAGTTCATTCCCTACATCTCTTAAATTCTTAATCCATTTTAGTGGTAAATATGAACAGGAAGCTTTTTCTCTCCAGTATTTGACTAGCACATTGTTTGTTCAGAGCTTTATGAGAGTCTTGGCTTCTCTTTTGTCTTTTTCTTTTCCTTTTTTTCCTTTATAGCCTAATTCAAAGCCCATTAAGTTTGAACCAATTCTACATAATTTTTAATGGACTTTGGTTCTTCAATGCTGATTAGGATGACTGAAAATTTAACAACAATATCACTATTATGGGCAGAGTGTGAAAAGATCAGAGGCAGAGGAATCAAGAAGACTTTTGCCTACAGTGGTCAGAGACAGAGCTCATAACTTTGGGGGTGTTTAGAAGGGCAGATGGAAGTGCACACAGAAGTGGCAAGGTTCTCTTGCTGTCCTAGCACCACCTAGAAGGCAAGTCCTAAGGCAGTCCTGGGCTTTTACTGTCTTACTTACCACTATAGTGTGGTATAGTTGTTCAGGATGTAGCACCTTCCACGGCTACCAAAAAATAGCCTATTATCTTCTGGAAGTCTTTAAGACCAGGAAAGAACTTCACAGCATTTTATAAAAGATCCAGTATTATTATGATGTAAATATGACTGAAACTAATTTTGTGTTTGATGACTTGAAATGTACTATGAAAACCAGAAACAGGAAAGGCATTTTGTGCTTCAGTTGATACCTTCATGCATGCACAGTTTCCAGGAATGTGATGGCATGTCCAGTGATAACACATGATGAGTTCATGTTGAGTTGGTGAAATTGCATTTCTTGAAATATGCTGCAGCAGTTCTGTTCCCCTTTTTTCTTTTTCTTTTTTTTTTTTTTTTGTTTTTAAAAGTGCTCTGAATTTGCTATACTGTTTTGAGCCAGATCCTGTTAATTTTACTGTAGAAAAATTCCTAGCAGTTTAAGCAATAATTTCACAAAAATTGGGGTAGCAGATCTATGATTCCCCAAAGTAGATCTGACACATGTACTCTGCTGACAGCTCATAAAATTAATCAGAGGCTCATAAACTCTGCCATGTGAACCAGAGGTCTCCCCTGTGAGGGGAGTGCTTAGTGATGTGCAGGTGCCAGCCTGGCAGGAGCTGCTGCTGTGGGCCTTGGAGAGAAGGCGTGGAGGCAGGAGGAGGGTGTGCGGCAGGATGGGGTGAAAGATATACACGAGCCTGACACCGGCTCTGAGCCTGGAAACTTGTACTCAGAGAGCCTCTTCACAGGCATTCAGAGCCTCACTCATTGAAGTGTTGACAAAAACAGAATAAACCTGTGGTTTCTAGGCCCTTTTCTTTTTGTTTCTCTTTGCTTAAACTTTTTGTTCAGGCTGAACTGGGTAGGTGGCACAGGGGTGGGCAGCTGTCCACTCCCAAACCCTCCTGTTGTGTTACTGCAAGAGTACCAACTATGACTAGCAATGCCAGGAGAATACATCTGGGACTCCTCTTCAATGCTGATTGCTTTTCCATTAGGTTTTCCATGAAGGCATATTTGCAGAGGGAGAGGTCTTTGGCGTTTTTCCCCACTGCCTGGGGACCGCAGTGCTGCCTCTGCTGCCCTTTTAACTGATGCTCTGAGGCATTTCATTCTTCTAACTGCAGACTATTTGGGTGACAGATATTGATGAGTGCAAGATGGGGTCCCACACCTGTGGAGAGAACATGACCTGCACAAACACAAATGGAAACTTCACTTGTTTGTGTGCTGATCATGCTTCTGGAGCTGGCATCGGTTGCAGTGAGTAAATGGAGTGAGCAAATAAAACAAAGTGGCCCTAAATTAAGAACTGTGCTCTTGGATAAATTGTTATGCCTGGAAACTAAAGGATCCCTGTATAGCAACATCCTGACCAGTTTTTTGGTCCATTTAGCATTGGCTTTAGGAGGCTGTTTTGAAGACTAGATCTGAGTTTAGCTGAGAAGTATCTACATTAAGGCTCAATGCTATTTTTAACTGTCTAAATGTAACAACAAATCTATCTAATGCCATTTACAATCAACAGCAGAAGTAAACACTCCTTGGAAGAAACATTTTTTGGGGGTAATTTCAGTCTGTGCCATTTTTCCAACTTGCTGTACCTTCTGTTCTTCTGCAGAAGGCTAGCACAGGAAATGCACATAATTTAAGTACCATTTGATTCTGCAGAATAAGCTTATCTTTCAGTTCCAGTCACTAATTGTTCAAAAAGGCTCTGCAACTCCTTAGAAAATCTGATTACCAATTTACTGAGGGGAACTGCTGAAGATTCACCACTAGTGACTATCCAACCCTCATTTTAGTGCCTCAAGTGTGACAGCAACATTCTCTGAAAATGAGAGTGACTTACTGTTTTACTTGGTGTCAGCCCTCTTGGTCAGGGTGAACTTTACTCCAGATTGAGTGACTTTCTGACAATGGAGGGACATTGTGTGATTGTTGCAGAGCTGTTTCTTCAGAAAAACAAGGAAATTATGGCTTTAAGTAGAACACTTATCAGGATGTTCTATTTAAGTTAACACTCCCATTTCAGTTGCTTAATCTCAGCAGTTTCAGATGTCACTCAGGAAATAATGACTTTAAATGATGCATGACTTGGAAGTAATGTTTTCTAGGTCCCTCATCTGTCAGTCTGATCCCATGTCTTCATAGGTGTTAACACACCGTTTTAGTTCTTTGCCTAATAAGCTCTTTTAGCAAGATGAAATTTTCTTTGCAGAATGCCCGTACACCTGGGGTTCACTATAATCACTCATCCCTTTCCATTCAGGCTCTTTGCCATGGCAGTTCTCCTGCAAATGAAATTTTGAAACCCAAATGTCATTGAAGGTCGTGTTGCAAGAAAACTGGTGTGAGCCACGACTGATCCATAATTGTATGAGAATGATTAGGTGTGTCTCTGCTAATCCATACTGCTGGAAATTCTTTGCCATGTTGCTGTTTTGTTCTGACCTATAGATTTGTTGTAGCATCAAAGCAGGCAGAAAACCACTCCTTTTCTCTAAGGGCATGTCTGCACTGTGGTCATGCTGTGCAGAGATATTAGTGCTACCTTTAACACTGGCTAGTTTAGATGGCTGTGTAGGTGGCAGCGTGTGTGATTCAGAGCAGGCTACAGAACCCTTTGAAGAACTGGGTCAATAGGGTTCCCTGCTCCCCCAGTGATGTTATCTGTACCTGAGCTAGGCTGAAACAATAAAACATGTGATCTGCCACCACACACAAATGCAATCAACTGGATGGCAGCAGAGTAGAAATAATCTGCTTAAGAAGTTGCTACCTATAAGCAATTAGGTAGAAAATAAGCAATTAATAGAAATTAGATATTTTTACCTGCTTTCATACCTTGAAGTTCTGTAACTCTTTTGTAAGATCATGTTAACAATGAGGCCAAAAGTTGGAGACGTCCTTGTGAAACCCTCTCTTTCAGAATCTACTGTTGCCCCAACTGCTGTCAGCAATGAATACACCACAAATGCTGTGCAAGGCGATATTATAGGATGCCCTCCTTCGTACGAGTCATACTGCCTTCATGGTGGAGTGTGCAATTATGTTTCTGATCTGCAAGACTATGCCTGCAAGTAAGTACAGAAATTTATATTTTTGCCACTGAAGAATGGCACTCTTGGAATGTGACCCTCAGTTAACTTCAGGCAGTGAATAGTTTGTCCACAAATGATGTGTTTATCACTCGTGTCACTCATCATCATTAGAAACTCCTCTTTCCTGTAAGGGATCACTGTAATTTTCAGTACATGGCCACTCCATTCACACCCCATGCAATTAATTAAGGATTGGATTTGTTCCCTAAGCACTTGATTCTTTACTTTGGAAATGGGAGGTAAGTTGTTAAATGACATAGTGCTCCTGGCTTTATGAAAGAGGTGCTTCCTGTCTGTCCTGTACATGTCCTGCTGATTTGTACCTCCCTGTTGGACTTGCTGTCCATGTGTAGCATTCACTGGGGTGGAAGAGGACACCTCTGTCTTGTCTTCTCTGACTGGAGCCAGGGAGCAATGTTCTGGTGTCACCATCTTCCATGACAAAAAGGCAGAAAAGGATAAGATACAATTACCCTCTTAAAAACAGGGAGAGTTGCAATGAGACTTCAAAATCGAGACCTACTTCCCCTGTCAATATTTTTAACCTTGTCAATATTTTTGTGAAGCCTAATTCTGGGCTCCCCAAATTCAGGTACTGATAAGAGCAAGGAGAATCTCATCTCTCCAGAAGTCAGCCTTGGCTTGGTCAATGTGACAACCTAGTCCCATGGGGTTGTCATTTCTTCAAAATGTTTAGTGCTGGCATTTAAGTGTATAACCTGATTATATTTGAATCTGTACTCATCATCTTTCTTTGAAATCAAGCATAAAGTCTTTACAGTGGGACAAATGCAATGCCTGCTTCCTCTCCTGAGGTCTCAGGTGGTGACTGAGGACCTGTGCAGGGGGTGAATGCTGTTCCAGGGTAGGTAAATCTCCCTCCACGTCTCAGGCTCTCCTCTTTTGGAATATGAGTGGTGTCCCCTGCCTACAGACCTCTGTTCCTGTAAGGCTATGAGAGGAACGTGTCTCATGAACATATCTGGGAAGGAAGTGGATGTTTTGTGCTGTGGATTTCTTGAGCTCAGCAAAGCCCTTGGGCAAAGACATTACAGGAGACATCTCTGGTACTTGTTTTGAATTTTTAATGTAAATTTTAGAGGTATTGTAAACTATTTATTTTCACCTCAGAAGTTTCTTCTCTTGAAACTAAAAAGTCCAAACATGCAGTGCTTTCAAATTAGTTTTTTTTTTTCTTTTATTTGTTAGGTGTTAGTGTATAATGAGACTTCAACTGCACATATTTTTCAGTTTTGGCAGTGGAAGCTGTTAAAAAAAGTAAGGAGCAGCCATGCGTAGCCATGCTGTTGGGGCCAGGGTTTGTGTGTGGACCTTGCTGCATTCTGTCCCTGCTGAATTCTCACTAGATGGCAGCATTCATTCATGTAGGCTCTAGTACATTAACGCGCAAAGGGAAGGAATGGGAAAACGTTATCTAGCAAAAACCACATAGCAAATGTGATTGGTATTTTAATTAATAAAAGATCTTACACTAGAAAGTAGGATTTCCAGCATGTTTGAAATTCATTGTAATTTAGGATTAAAAAATTAGAATTTTTTTCTGCCTTCCAGCACACATGCACCCTAAACTGTGACAGGATGAAACTGCTTGTGCCTGATTTAATAATGAATGCTGATACAATGTTTTCATGACATTAGGTAAAAGCTGCTGCAGGTCAAATCCTCCTTCTTTTTCTCATTTGACTAGCTCTTGGACTTGAGTAAAATTAGACCAATTGTAATTGTGATGAGTTGAGCCTACATTGCTGAGGGATTGTTACGAATTGAGTGGACTTTCCATTTTTTCCATATACTGTTTATGTGTCTCGCCTTGCACAGTAAAACTAGGCTGGGATTATTTTTTGATGCATTTCTCACTTCCTAGTAATTTTGATTTTAGGGTTTCATGCATTGATAGGATATTTCTATGCTGGGTTTTACGATGGTAAAACCAACCAAACAAAAACTGCCTACAGAAGAAGCACATATTAAAAGTAAGTTTTGAAAATATTCCTAACCCTTATGCATGGGATTTTTTTAACACTTTCATTCATCTTAATTTTAATGTAAAGATTCACATTAAAATTTGATTCTCTTAACCAAATCACGCTGAAAATATGAGTCAATCCTGTACTGCCTGCTTTAAAGGAAGGGAAGCTTGCTGCTGAAAGAAGTTAAATGGAAAATCCTAGGGAAACACTAATCACACAGCAGGATTTACAGGATTTAAGAAAATTTTTCTTCTACTTTTTACCCACAGGAATCTGGTAATTACAATCTCTCGGTATAATTCTATAGGCGATTCAATAACAGCAAAAAAATTGCAGTACCAAAAAAAAGAAAAACAGTTTTACTATTGAATTCTACAGGTTTCGACAGCATTCCTTTAAAATAATTTTGTCTTGCCCGCTGCTAAATTCGACCCGACGTTTCTGTAGCGGTGACCAGCAGTGAATCGATGCTCAAGGCGACTGAAGTGGGGGTCAGGGGCTGTGCCCTGCCACCATTGCAGCGTGTGCCCTCTTGCCTCGGCAGCTGTGTGACGGGCTACGTGGGCGAGCGGTGCCAGTTCAGCGACCTGGAGTGGTGGGAGCAGCGGCGCGCCGAGCGCGCCAAGGTGCGGAACATCGCCATCACCGCGGGCGCCGCTGCGCTGGCCCTGCTGCTGCTGCTGGGCGTCCTGGCTGCCTGCTGCCACAGGTAGGGCTTCCGAACGCGGGCTGCCACGGCCTGCCACGGGGGCGAGCTGCTGCTGCTGTCACACAGTGCTCGGGGTTAGCAATGCGAGCTGTTCCTCAGCTGATGGAAATCCCTGTTCTTTTGCTTTTCGGTAGCTGGATCTGTGGATAATACAGAAAGTTCTGCCGTGCCCCTTGCCTGCAGAACTCACATGGGTGTTAGTGAGCAAACATGTCTGCAGGGAAGAATAGACTTTATTAGCTTTGAAGAGGAGTCATAATTCGTATTGATGAGAGAGCTCCGGAGTGTGCCATTTACTTCTTCCTTGGTTTCCCTTCAGAGCTCTAGATGTCTGAAACAGCCACGGCAGGGGTTGGCTCTTCTCTGCCAGCTATTCTTTGTTTCTCTTTCAGTGTAGAATTCCACCTGAAAATTTCCTTGCCATTGGAAAGCAGCCTACTAACCTTCCAAAGGCAAAATTCCATGATGCTGCCTCCAGCAGTGAACATGGAAAGAGTTTTCCTGGCAGTGGAAAGAGTAAAATCAGGGATGTGAGTCTAAGCACATCTGTTGTAAAAGTACTCCCTGGCATTTTCCATGGCTGTAATGAATTGCACAGGTTTGGGATTCTTCTTGTGGCAAAAAGAATTCCTATGGTCACTATTTAAGAACCCAGTCTGATGTGAAATTAAATGTCATCGGTGTCCCTTAGACTGGAAAGTATTAAGCATTTAAGCTAGAGTCTTTTGGCCATGATCTTGGCAGACAGCTGCTCTCAGAGGCAGATTTAAATGCAGGATTTTTGTTTGTGGTTTAGGTCAATTTTAAAATTAGACTCTCCTAGACATAAAAAGTTAAGCTACAAAAGAAGTTAACTATGTAACCTAATATTTTTCATTCTTATTTAATGGTTCCTGGCATAGTTAGTCCATAAAATTAGAGAAGCTTCAATGTTTCTTATATTCTGTTAATTAGTGATAGGGGTTCAGAATTAAAGCTAAGTGCAGCCTGGTTTGTTCTCATAACCTGGGGTTCAGATTTTGATCAGTGGATATATAAAGAACAGAAAAAATGTGAGATTCTTATATTTCCCATATATTTAATATATTCTCCTATGAAAAATATACAGAATATGATTTATTTAAAGGTATGAAGATATTACATTTCTTCCCCTCCTCTCTCTTTTGTAATTTCTCCCAGATTTATGTTTCTTTCTTGCAAAATGCTTTTGATCAATATAACTATTTACCACAATAACAGGTTTTCAATTATACGCTTGACTGAATTTGAACTGCAGCAATTACTAGTATAACTAGATCAAAATTAAATCACTGATCTAAAATCCCCATTTAACTGGAGTCTGGAAACCAGTATTTGGGTTGAAATTGCTACACCACTTTTTCAGATAATCTACTGTATTTTGAAATGTACCAATTAAGTCTGTAATAGTTCTGTTCCTTCCCCCACAAAATGGAGATGCCTATCTCCTTTTAATTGAAGGAAATGAAGCTGGAGGTCTACACCTGCCAATTTGAAAATGTGTGAACTGAAGGCCAGGAATTCTGAAGTGTTGTGTTGATTTGTTCAATGACTGTTGTCTGCTGAAGAGCACTGTTATTCTTAATATTAGGTTTATATACTCTGACTCTATAGTATGCCAAGATCCTAATCTTCCTTGGGAAGCAAGGAAACAACTCTTTTCCACAAAAACAAAATAATATGAATCACAGATTTAACACTGACAATTCTTCCACTTCAATTGGTCAAAGCTGCAGAAAGCAATATTTATTTATGTTGTATATTCGTGAAGGGAGGAGCATTAACAATTATGGTATGTGACATTTCCCAGTTAATATATAAAAGTTATGTAGAAAGAAAAGGAAAATTCCTAAAGAAAAGGAAAATTTGTGTTTTCTTTTGTGCATATCCACTAAATTTTATTTAAAATTGATCAAATAAAAAGATAGTATAGCCTGGGACTTCCAGAGTTTGGAGAGTGTAACATTACTTTTTTTAGCTGAGGCTTAGAAGGAAAAAAACCATGTATGTAAAGTGAATAATTTGAACTGATTTGGATCTCAAGTGATGTAAAATACAATTTTATGTTGGGCCTATATGGGCTTTTAATACTGCCTTATAAGTGATTGTTATTTTAACAGTTAAACAGCAATTTTTGAATTTATGGAACTAGCCTCTTAGAGCTGATTATTCACACCTTTTCCAACTCTAGATTGTGCACTTGGCTTTTCCCCCTTGAGCCGGTTCTGTGGGTCATTACTTTTTCCTGGAAGATCTTATTTTGAAGCTTTTGGAGAATTTCTGTTTGCTAATTTCATAGTAACTTCTGAAATAGTTGCTCTGCGTAAATGATGCAGATGAATACAAAAGCAACTTTCATAAGTGTAAGTACCAATAGTGTGCAAAAATACAGTCAGATTTTTATTTCTGAGCTTCACCCACAAACGCCTTTCATTGCATTGGGTGAAACAAACCCTTATAAAAGAAATGTATTATAAATAGAATAATATAAGAAAATGGAAGGGTCTAGTTAAAATTATGAGGCCTATTGTTCGTTCTAATGAATGACCCTTTACAGATGTGACATTGGAACATGCATTTGTATGCTTTTTGCTGACTTCTGTTTCTGTAAAGCTATTTGTGTTAACTGCTGTGTGGTAATGCATAGCAATACACAAACCAGTGAGAGAAAACAAAACTCAGAATATCAGTATTCTCTGAATACTGATAGGATAACATGTGAAAAAAGCGGCATCTGTTCCTCTCAAAGCAAAATAATTTGCTTCAGCTTTTGTTCTGTTGCAGAAGTCAGAATTTGTATAAGAAGAATCTCTATGCAGAAGCGATAAGAGCCGCCAGCAGCCGTGCTGACAATGAGAACGTAACACCTACTGGCAACAAGCCTCTGGTAACTATATTAATGTGGAGTGGAGAGGGAATCAGGAAGGATCAAAGAGTGTTAGGGATCCACTTGAGATTATCCATCAAATAATTCACATCTTAAATACATTAAATAACTGCTAGAGTCATCAAGTGCTTTGCTGTGAACCCTAGTTCATCTTACCTCATTGTTATCCCTCAAAGTTCACAGCTGCCTGGATGTATTGCAACCATTAGCCAGTGTTATTGTTAGCTTTGAACACAACAGTTGGGGAACTGTGTTCTAAATTAAGGAAATGGCAATGTGATGACATGGCATATCACAGAGTTATTTTCACAGGAAAGTATGCCCTCCATAAAAAAGGCTTCTTGGAAGCAAAGTATTGTGTGTGCTACATGAGATGTTGAACTCTATTTTGGGGCTTGATGAAATTAGATGTCTTGTATTAGAAGCTGCTGCCTTGTAAAGAAAAACAACCAGGATTTTATCAGGCAGCTTGGTAGGATATATAAAGTTCCAGTTTTACACTGCTGTAGGTAAAAATGCCAACGTGGTCCGGTTGTACAGGCCTGTGGCTGTTGTCATTTTTGAAGCTGCATTTAGCCCCATAAAATCAGGTCTAAGGACCTGATTCTGGCTGGCATTAGAATGACATGACACTGCTGGGGGACCGCAGTTGGAACTTGAAGTTGTCAGGTGACATAACTGGCATCTGTGGCTACTTCTGTGCTCCATCTGGGACTCTCAGAATGGCCTTGCAAATGGTTTAGTGAGAGCGTCTGGCAGGCTCTGTGAGTGGGTAGCCACTGATAAACAAACGTTGGTAGTGAATCGACTTGACCCTGGTTATGACATCTTGTTCCTTAGCTGGTCAGCTGTGTACTCTTATGCATGTTTTATTGTCAGCACCTTTCCTTCAGGTGTTGGACAGCAAATGAGCTGAATCATGGCAATGCCATAATTTGTTCAGAGCAGCAGCAAAATCCACAGCTTGCAAAACACCTGAGGCTGGGAAAAGCAGAAACATTTGTTGGGGCTAAGAACAGTTCATTGCCTGGAGCAGTGTTCTAGGAGGCCTGCAGCCCATCAGCTCTGTCCCCACCTGCCGTTGACCCTGCAGTTAATGCCAGTTGCCAATGACATTTTTGCTGAATATAAGGTAACTAATCAGCTAAGCAATGGACTGAATCAACAAAAACAAATCCAGCTTTTACATCTATGACACATTTGTGTTACATTTCACTATGCACTGGAAGACAACGAATACATTAATAGAGTAATTTATTGCAATGGCTTGTTGCAGACTGGAAGAGGAAATCACTGACCCTTTGCTAATTATTGATGCTTACTCAGTAATGGATTTCTGTGGTTTCATGCATGTGATTTTCTGTGTGCTGATGTAACCATTGATTGTTAAGTTCACCAGGGCTTTGTGCATGCATGTACTCAGGCTAGAAGCTCTAGAGTTGTCAAAAAGCTGTGGGAAGTTGCCTATTTCTACTATTCACATGAAGTAGATTACCAGAGAGCTTTATGAAAGAAAAAAGATTATACCACATCAGGGACAGAAAACTATAGCTGCTCAACTCTTAAGGTGCTAGAATATGGTTTTGGGTACTATTGACCCACACAACATTAATGATCTTAACAAAGGACTTCATATCAGGCCTGGATGATGTGTATGCAGCAACTAAGGAGCTCATGGATTTCACTCTTTTGGTAGTCCACACTGCTGCTGCTCATTTGTGAGGCTGATGAGAGAGAGTGCAGACTTTCTTGTTCTTCCCCATCTCGGCTGGTGTAGAGGATAACAAGTTTCGTCCTATCACACACATCAAAAGTTAGGTATCAAGACACTGAAACCATACCTATAAATTGTCCAAACATCACTCACTTTTCCCTTCTGTTCTGCCAGCTGAAGGTACAAGTAGCTGAGAGTACATTTAGCTGAGGGCATGCCTGCATATTTTTTGACATTCATATTAGAGCCCTTAAGCCAGGCCAGGTTATTCCTACTGATATGTAAGCCTTGGCAAACTTCTGCACATGCCTGGATTTTGATGCTATTCTGAGACTTTTCATTTGCCAGGTGTTTTGCTTTGCGCAGTCAAAGATATTTTGCAGAACTGTGTGTAGCTGAATCTCTGCCGGGGGTCTGTCACATGTGCGTTAGCAGCTGTAAGACTACAGATTTTACAGAAATGAACTGGTGCCTAAATAGGCACACCTGCTACATGTGTATTCTATCCACATAAATCCACCAGTTACCCACCTGGACCCCTGAATCTGTTGGTCCTTTTGCTGGAACATCTCATTTACAGATGTTTTCTCTTCTTCCCTGTCTTTGCTCTTTAAACCTCCCCCCTTTACTTGGTTTCCCTCTCTCTCTCTGTACAATTTCATCATAGTACTTCGCATTGCTTTCCTCTCCTGTTTTTTCTGTTTTCCCCTGGGTCTTTTCAGCATGTTCCCCCAGAGGGTCTCATCTTCTGACTTCCACTCTCACTGTGACATGATGGAAGCACATCCTGCAGGAGATGCTGAGAGCCAGGAAGGGAGGCTCACTTTCTTCCCTGTGTTTGACACAGTTTCCTGCAGTCTGGATTCCCACAGATATCTTTAATACTTCAAAAATGGCCCTGAGTACTATGAAGAGGGTTGATTTCATGAATTTTTGTTCTTGCCCTTGGAAATGTTGATTTGCAAGGCAAGACAGTTGGTAATTCTTTACTAGACTGGGACTGTGTGTTTTCCTAAGAAAGACTGGGACTGTCATCAACTCAAATGTTTAATTACCTGCAGGGGAAGGGTCATCCCAGAAGCCAGGATGACCTCTGTTCTGTGGTAGGTGTCTGTGGCCCTTTTAGTTTGCCACTTGGATTTCAGAAAACTAATTAATTTCATATTAATTTGGGCTCTGCATATTTTGTGCATATTGTATATATTTGCAGTTTGCTGTTTTTAAGGAGAGTAGCAGTTCTCTGGAGACTAAAGCAGTTGATCTAATTGAGTGTGAGACAGCAGATCCTCATCCTGCCTGTCCTTCAGAATCTGGTGAGTAGGATGTCCTTCCTTATTAGACCTCTTCTCACCTTGTACCAGCAGGAGCAGTGGCTGGCAGAGGAGAAAGAGAAATCCAGATCTTATTTCTGGCAGCAGCCATGATTGTATTGCTGTGAAGAGACCATTCAGTCCTTCACTTCGCAGATTAGTCATGAGAAACTACACTACAATAGTGCTTTCACACTCAGAAGGAGCCAGATGCTTCTTGTGATTGAATAATATTGGATGTTTGCACTACTATAGACCTTCAGAGATTCTCCAGTGAAGTTATGCCCATCATACTGTTGGGGAATGTATATCCATGGAACAGTACACTTTGACAGTCTGTATTGATTCTGGCAACATAAGTGAAAGGGTGTGAGGAGCCCAGGTCTCACCCACTCTGTCGCAGCAAGCGCAGTTCTGCTTTTTGTGTTAAACAAGGTGTTTGACTGCTCGGGGACTGTTTGGTGCTTTAACAAAGATGAGATGAATGGGGGAGATGTGCCAGTTTGCCTCAGTCACTTAGAAATATGCAAAGACAAATGTTCAAGGATACAAGTAGCCAGACATCTTGCAAGATTTTCAAAATTGCCAGTCCTGTCCTTAGACATACATTGGGTAGTCATTTTATTCATCAGTAGAAAATGTGCCTCACGTTTACTTAGATGGACTAATATTGGTAACATGTGTAGAACTTTACTGTCCAGCAAAGGAAGACTGATGTTTCCCATTAGGAGACTCTCTTTTCATTTACAGCTTTATCAGATGCAGGTATTGGAACAGAAATTTCCCATGACAGATGTCTGATTTTTTCCTGAAAATTTTAGCAGAAGTTGGTTCCACCATCTTTGACAACAAGATCAGTAAATAATCTGGTAGTTTTTTAACGTGTTAAAGAAAGTTCTTATACTATGCCAGTGAATAATTCTAAGATCTTTTGCCTTTGAAGCAGGGACTTTAATTTTGCCAGGCAGGTAGTCTTCCTGTTATGAGCATGCTTTTCCCTGTTGCGTATTAAAAGAGAAAACCATGAATTTAGCCTAGGACAAGTAATTTCTTAAAATCTCAAGCAAGTTCTTGACTTTGCCTGGCTTTTTATTCTTTTGTCATGAGTTGGTATTGAACCTCATTCTGTGCTTCCTTTCATAGCTTTTTTCTCTCAAAGCTGCCACTACATTCCTTTTAGCTTAGCTGTTGTGAATCTTTTCAAATGGCTTTCAGTAATACATATCCATTTTCTCCAGGGGAAGAACAGCCTATAACACATGACAAAGCAGCAGAGACTTTGGCAGAAGAGAAGAAAGATCAAGGCCACCGAAAAGAGGTTCCCGTTGGTGAGAAATTGCGTCAGTCCATGGGAACAGCAAAGGGCCCTCCTCAGGCTCCCTGGAGCATCCATCCCAAGCCCCTGCCAGAAAGGGAGCCTTGCAACCTTGCCCCAGCCAGCCTGCTGATGCAGCCAGACTAGAAGCAGTCTGTGTTTGAATAGGAAAAGGAGGAAGTCAGCAAAGAATGGGAACTCACAAAAGGCTGAAGCATCACTAATTTTTTTCATTAAAATCTGCTTTAGAGAAAAACCCCACCACAAATCAAAAGGAAACAGAGAAGTCCTTGCCACTCCTTCCCTGTCATGTCCGGTTGGAAGAGTTGCTGTGAGCAACGTGTTGGCAATGAGTGCTCCATAAGAATCACTGCTGCTAACTTCATTAACTGCCTGCTGAAAGGTCACTGAGGGGGCAATCAACAAGGGGGTGGTTTATCAGTGATAACTATTTTCTAAGGGAACTTGTTGCAAGCAGTGATTTTTACACACACACAGAGTCTAGAAACTGCCTAGAAAATGTGTCACAAGGACAGTTGCAGAGAAACAGGAATGGAGGATAATGCAGAAAAAATTAGTTCAAAATTAATCTTATTATTAGGATATTTTCCATGGACACAATATGCCTCTCCCCAGTGCTGCAGACAGGCCAGTGTAACTTGGATTTCACCTGAGATGTTCTTGTGGCTGCTTCTATGAGCAAGCACCAAATAGCATCTTGCATTTCTCAGGTTTGGTGTGCTGGAGGATGGTTTGTGGCTGTATGTGATTAATGATGGGCAACATTTGAGGGGAAAGGTGATTCTTCCATTTTTTTTCCCCAGTCTACACTAACCTTCAGAGCATAACAAGATTATTTCTGGACTGAGGAAGTGGGCTTGTGTTTGCCTTCAGCCCTGAGGAGAGGCATGTACTGGAGCTGTTCTTGCCCCACAGAAGTGTGCCTGGCACCAAAACCAGGTCCATTAGATAGGATTCAGTGTGAGGACAGAAGTCCAGCCAGGTGCTGTTTCAAAAGAGCAGGAGGAGTGGAACAAAACCCAAAAAAGCCACCTCAGTTTGGACACATTTCCACTCAACTGATTTGTGCTGCCTGTTTAAATCTGAGTGAACAATTAGAAAAATAAACCAATTTTTCTTGTAACTGGATTTCTAACACCTATCAGGTTCCCTTCCAGTTATTTACCCTCTTACAAAGCTCTGTTACATGCAGAGATGAGGTCCGTCATTTATCACGGAATTATCTCAGTTGGTGAGAGCATGGTGCTGGTGACACCAAGGTTGTGGGTTTGATCCCTGTATGGGCCTTTCACCTAAGAGTTGGACTTGATGATCCTTGTGGGTCCATTCCAACTCAGAACATTCTGTGATTCTGTGATATCAAGTGATTTTCTCCACTTGTCTAGACTTCCTAAGGCCATTTTCAGAATGTTGTGGAAGATATCTGGAAATCAGCTAAATTACTAATAATGTTTTTTATTATTTGTAGGGGATCTCTCAGTCCTCTCTTTTTGAAGCCTGCTGTTGTAACCTTTAAACTCTGCTACAGGGCCCACAGCTAGTGTTCCTTATAATTCATAAGCTGGATAATAGTGGCGAATGTTACTAATTTGTGTGTTTACTATTCTGCTTTTCTGGGTTCTTTTTGAACCCTGCCAGAAAGGTGTGGAATGTTGCCATTTTTTTTACCAGCTCTGTAGGCCAATATGGGAAAGAATATTGAAAGGCTCTTACCTCTTATCCAAAATAGTTGTACACTGGAGTAACTTTGTAAAATCCGTTTTGTTTTATGTTGGTGTAAACAGTAAGAACACTGAGTCCAGGTTGTCAGAGTTACAAAAATTATAATTCTAACTTTTGTAGGGGGTTGTCACTTACTTAATTTCTAAAGTGATTTTTTGCTGGTGGTTTTGAATTGCTGAGTCTGTTTTCTAACCACATCAGTTCTGGATTCAGAATAAACTTGTAAAATAGGCATTTCCAAATCTTAGTTGGAACTAATAGCAGTGAAGACCCATTCTCTTGTGTGAGTGGCACCAAGGGTAGCTCCACAAAAAGAGAAATAGTTGAGAGGTGTTGGCATACTAAACTGGGTTCAGGAGCAGGCAACAACTGTGTTGAATCATTAGGATTTGGTAGATTTGATTGTAAGTTCAGTATAGTTTAATTTCATTAACATTGTTAAAAGCATATAGTTTGGATTCCCTGGTCTTTCAGTTCATTACTGATCTTCCATATTTTGATGGGAAGAGAGTCCAGGGGTAAAAGCCCCAGTTCAGAAGAGAATTTTATTTCCATGAGAGCCACCCAGTAAAAAGATTTGATCCCTGCACTTTGAGTTTTTCTGGTGAAATATGTTTGTGTTCTTAAAATTCAAATGTTGTGTTGAATGCCAGTCAACATTTCATTGGAAGTTTCCCCAATCAAAAGAAATAAAAATTTGTAACTTTGAACCTTGCCTGAATAAAGATGTTTCAGACTCCTTAAAAATTAGTTTGTTATCCTATCCTGGTTTTTTTTGTTTACTTTGCTTTCCTTCTAAGGATGTAATTTTAAATTTGATAGTATTCTTTACAAAATAAGACAGGGAAATCAAGCTGATATGTTTTTGTAATTAAAGTATTTGGAGTTTTAAATTTTTCCTAAACTCAGTTCTAAACTCAATATAATCTTTAGTGTAAAAACTTGAAATTATATTTCAACACAAATATAATATATTTGGTTTATTTGTATGTTTATAAAGTTATTGATTTATAAAATAAATTTTAAAAAACCCAGACAAAAAGCCCTGGTGTCGCTCTTGTTTTAAGGGAAGAGTGCACAGTTCTGGTTTGAGTTAACCCCCGTCATGTATTTTGAAAGCTCCACTGGTTTCACACACCCACAGCCTATAATGCATTGGTGCAACATGTGCAGGTATCATGGGTTTCTCATTCTTCACACAGAGAATCTACACTAATGAGGATTATCTGCTGCAGCTTGCAAGTAGATCCCACCTTGAATGTGGTAAGTTTTTATTTATATTTTAGTTTTATCTTCCATAAACCAGTAAAAGACATATAATCCTTTCTGTGCACATTTAAATGACTGTTATGAAAGCTGCTACTTATTTGTCCAGAAAAAATATCTCCATATTCAGAATATGTTTTCAAATAATTGGCCAAGATGTTCTCTTCCGGCTTTACCTGCAGGTCAGTTGAAGTAAAATGATTGAATCCTGGAGGTTCCTCAGCATTTTTTGGCTAAACTTTCTTCACCAAAAAGGCTTTTAAAATTACTAGAATTTCTGTGTATGTAACAAATTAGTATTGATCTTAAATCCTACTGGTGTACTCTGACTTCTAAAAATGAAATTGTCCTGTGTTATATTAAGCTGTAAAAGAGGAATTTAGAAATGTAATGGGAGAAAAGCTTGATAAGTCCAAAGTGAGAAAACCATGGGCCATTTTAAAGAGCAAAGTGATCTTGTTTAGTTTAGTAAATCTTGACTTTATTGAAATTAGCATTTCAATTCTCTAAAGCTATATTTTCATTGTAAGCAAGTGAGGAATGATTCATGCTTATTCATAATAGACACAGACGATGCAATGGTTCCTCATCATAGAGCTGCATGGCACATATAATTTTACATCCCTTTTTCAGTCTTGCAGCTTTGCAGAGGTTTATCTGTTCATGCAAAAATTTTTCATCTTGGTAATATCTTTCAGGATGAAAACCTTTTCCAAAAAAAAAAAGAAATCTACGGAAAAACTGGAAAGTTATTCAGAATGGGATTAATTAGGGGAAGCCCATGTCTTCTTAATATATATTGTGGTTTTGTCATATTGAGAGTAATTTTATCTCATGTTATTTCAGGGTGATGCCTACAGATTTCCATTAGTCTTCAGGACACACTTGGTGTTATTGCTTCACTCTCTGATAACTGGCCATCTTTATCTCTGTGCATGTGAAATGGAAAGAAGTTAGTGGCACTAGAAGCCTCCCCCAGAGCCCAGGAATGCACCCCAAACACAATCTGCAAGGGTGATAGCCTAATTTGGCTTATGTTCCTCTGATCTTTTATTGAGACTGCTGTTTAATGCCAGTTTTGATGTGGACCAGAACCAACTAACTTTGTGAAGACCATTCATCAGAGGATTAACTTTCAGGCACTCCTCAGTACCGAGGTGGACTAGATTCAGACCCATGAAAAGCCTTAGTCCCTTCTAACCAGACCTGGGGATCCTTAATATCCTGCAACTCCAAGACTTTGGAATTGGACTTTTGAGGTAAAGGCTGCAATAATCATGCATAAAGATGCAGAAGCCCTTTTGTAGTGGATCCCTGGCCGCTATCACCTCTTCCTCCTCAAGGTTAACACATGTAGGTGTTACAACCAAAGTATCACCTCCTTGCCCCCTTTCTCTTTGGAGGGCATGGTTGTGGCTCTTCCATTCTATTAGATGCAAGCTGAAGCTAAACCAAAGCCTAGAAGGTTTTCTACTCTTCATAGGTTAAGACTCTGTAGTCTGGCAACTGTCTGTTTTCCAGGTAAGAAGTTAGGATGTAATCTCTGAGAGTAATTTTAAGAATGTCTGAGTCCTAGAACAGTTTTTGCTCACACTCACTGCTGCATGACACTGTTACCTTTCCAGGTATCTGGTTTATACCACCTACATTGCTGGAGCTTCAGTTCACAGATAGTCTTGTCCATGTTACCCCTAATCTGTCCCTTTCAGCCTGACCTTCACTGTATGCTTATTGTGGGTTTTGGGATCCTGTCTGACAGCCTGTTTTCAGTCCATGTTGCAATATTGGCCTCACCCATGTGGTCTTTATCCAAACCAATTTGGATTGGTTTTAAAAGAAAGTCAAAAGACACAATGTAAGGGAATTACTCACTTTTATGTGAGCAGATACTGGAAACAGAACAGCTGGAGTCCTGGTCCAGTAATAAGTTCCCTAGCTATTAATAGGATGCCAACAGTGAAAAGAATACTTAATAATTTATAAAATAATTAGCTGCTCTGGGATTTCTATTGATTAAAAACAACAAGTTTTATGTGCTACAGTCAGTGTATGAAACAGTATGCACACTTAAATGGACATGATCTTTGTTAATATTGATTGCAAAAAAATTACATTGCAAAAAATAATGATGTAATAAATTGAAAGAATGCACAGCTGATATTTCATTAGTCTATTAACAGTAGTTAATCATAATGCAGTAAAACTAGTGAAAGTGTGCTATGTATAAATTTATAATTTCTTCACTCAAGAATGAAATAGAAATATTTACAGTAAGGTTATAAAGATCATTTTGCTATTTACTTCTTCTTTACAAAAGAAAGTTGGACCCAGTTCTGTGCAGCATTTGTTCAGTGTGTGTGTCTGTAAATTAAGGAGAAACATGTATTTTAAACGGCTCTTGAAAGACAACCATTTTAAAAAAGAAATCAATAAACTAATACAGCCAGATGCTGAACATCTCACTGGGGACCAAAATAACTAATAACTATGGGAGATTCAAGGATCCCTACAGCATTTGTATGAAATAATAATAAAGTTCAAACATTTCCACTGACCTTAGTGTTGCTCATTAAAGCTTTTAGCAGGGACCTGGATACAGTCAAATTTAAGCGAGGTGTTTGGAATTAAAATACAGATAAAAGGAAAAAGGTTAATCCGGGTCAAGGGAACAGACCAAAACTGGGATTGCGTAAGATTATAGTATCTTTCCTCTTTTCTTCGATGGTCAACAGCAGTTAGTTTTAAGCAACACTCTTCTCTGCAAAATCTCCTAAATGAGAGCCTAAACATGGTATTAACTGTCCATTTCTTTGAGGTTTGTCAGTGTCTTTAATCACTATACAATGATTTTTTGCCTCTAAGAGAGTTTTGTTGGCCTAAACACAGAAATGTGCTAAACATTTCTCACATTATTATGAGATATATAGCAAGGCACCCCCTATTGCTTATTATATGTTGTAATCATAATAGTTCTTTTCTTTTTTCTCATACCTAATAATCTGTACAAATTGTAGGAAGTACATCAAAACACACTCTGAGCCCATTTTTATAATAGAGAGGGAACCTTGACCCTAGAGCTGAACACTGCCAAACGTTGAGGCAGCTGGATCTGGATCTGAACTGCCTTGTGGCTGAATGTAATAATAAACTAAACCTAAAGGCTTCATGCAGCCAGTGGTTTGCTACTCTTCTTCTGCATCCCATATAACATTCCCTCAAAATGCAAATTCAGGGCTTTGTGGCTGAGGATCCTGCTACCCTGGAGAGTGGTTGTGAGCACTCAGGAGCTCTTGGTTCTGTTCCTCACTCCACTGCTTGTCAGATGACATCAGGCATATAACTCAGCAGGTCCTTGCAAGCTTCCTCTCCACGAGAAGAAAAAAGATGTGGGAGGAGAGAGAGAGAGAGGGGGTGAGAAAGACAGGAAGAAAGAGAGGGTAGGGATGGGGGGAGCGAGGGAGAGAAAGCAGGACACAAGGATTGTTGTCTGTATTGTAATAGCTCTTGGTGCGGTGGGTTGTTTTTTTTATCTTAGAAAGAAGTTCCAACAGAAGGGTTACTCTTATAAACAAAGCTAACATTAAAATCAGTGGACATGGAATCAAGCTGATTGAGATTTTTATTTCTTTCTGTTCCAGAGACAGACTAAAACCTGTTTGAAGTGGATGCACCTTTAGCGATGTTGTGTTGGCACATTTTACATCAGATCTGAATCTTACCCTTTCTCACATTATTATATACAAAGAATGAGTAGTGTACACCCTAACCTACTCATTTTTTTTTTAAAATTATGTTAATTATTCTCTCTTGGTAAAAACTCAGCCTTTTGTTTATAGCCTTAGAGTCCAACTTAATTCTTAAAAGAATTATAGCTGTGCTAAAATGTAGTGTAGGGGGGAATTCACCCTCTGTGTATATATGCAATGATAAGCAGATCCAGATCTAAGATTTCAGAAATGCTTTATAGGACAAAAGTACTGACACCCTGCATGAGCAGCTTCAATAAGCAAAGTACAGGTATGTTCACCTCAGTGTGTACTTTAGGACAAAGGGAGCATTTGAAGCATTTGGGTGTTTTGGTGTGAGGTCTTCTGATCTCCAGGAACACACAGCATGCAGTGTGAAGTCTGGTTCAGGGGTCTTTGCAATTCCAGGCCCCAGCCAAGCCCAAGTGTGTAAGCCAGGCTGTGTGTGTGCCTGTGAACCACCCAGCTCGTTCCAGGCAAAGGAGGGAAGGGCGGCTGGGGCTTTTAAACACTTGGACCTAACAAATGACTCGTTTTGAAGTCTTAGGAAAGAATGTGTGCTAGAGTGCACTAATACTGGCAAACAACAGAAGAGAAACGGATATGGCCAAAAGTTGGCAGATCTTCTCTTGGAATGTAAAGGAGGTGAAGGGGGGGAAGCCAAGAATAAAAAAGGCTAGGTGTTATTCTTTCCACATGTGTTTATAAAAAAGGGATAGATTTCACATTTCACCTTTTTCAGTTTAATGTGTATTTTTTCTTCTGGTTTGATTTTTGCTACTTCTTTTTTTTTTTTTTCCCCACCATCTATTGTTCTGTTACAGGTCATTCAGCCTTACATATAGATGGCTTAGTGACCTGGGTAGGATTCCTCTGCTTCCCATCTGCAAAGTCAAAGGGTTGTATTTGGTAGACCACTAAATATTTGCATTTATCCTTCATGCTGTGCATAGATAACAGGATCCCCGGTCTGCTTCTTCAAAAACATAAAAGCCAAAAAAATGCCCACCAGGATGGGAAATATCTTAAATGGCAATGGCTGGCAGGGTTTGAATCTCCTCATCATAAAAATTAAATAGGAGTTTATTTATTCTGTAAATGCTCTAAAAAAGATAGAGGGAATGAAGAAACAGTGGTTAAAGGCAAGTGGTTCATCAGAACAGCCTTTCCTGAAGACCAATCTAGATCATATCTCATGTGACATGACTTAATGCAAACTCTTCTTTACAGATCTCTCCTATTATCTCCATTTGTGAAACTACCATTTCTAGCACAATGTTTTGAGGCTCTTTTGTATGCATGTTTGTGTGTTTCTGTCTTTACACTACCACATTGTGAATTAGTTTAAATGTGCAACTTAACATTTTCTGTCCTATCAGGTGAAAGGGACACAGCAGTGAATTGCTTCAGTGTTTCAGGTGTTCAATGAAAGTGGAGTCCAAGGACTGGCACTCAGAGCAGTATGATATATTCTCCTTTAAAACTCCAAGAGGTAAATATAATGGTGAGTGTATGATTTGTCTTCTTGGCTGCTGGATAGAGAAGTGATAGTGAGCTTGAGATAGCATCTCCTTCTTGATAAACATCTGCCATTAGTGTTGTGAAAATGGAGAGGCTGGCTAATTCCCTGCAAGATTTCCAGTCCCAGCTCCAGTCCTGCAGCATATGGGATGTTCAGGGGTGTTTTGCAGAGGTTATTTTTGCTCCTTCAGGCTTTTCTGAAAAGTTTTTTCTCACAGAACTTTGCAGATCACATGAGTTTGGCTGAGCTTCAGAGAAGATTTATGTGAATGTGTAGCATCACAGCTGGAAGAACCTTTGAAGGTTCAACTATACTTTGATGCTCCATTTATTTTCTTGGGAAGAGTTTTGGGGCCCAATTTTTAATCAGACATATCTGATGGCATGACTTAGCTGGAGGAGCAGAGAAAAGCCTCAAGAACAAGGGCTGAAATGAATGAGAAAATGCCAGATATATTGTAAAACACTTACAAAAACCCCATAAATGAAAATTTATTTATACACTAGCAAAGCTGATCAACTGAAAATTTTTAAATGGTGCAGTCAAAACTCTTTGTCCAACATTATTTCCACCACTTTGTTTATGTGTATTACACTCATTAATTTTCTTTCCTTCTATGGACTTTTGATTTACTCATGAACAAAATTATTTTGAATAGATTTGTTTTAGAAAAAGATTATTTTGGTTCTCAATCCTGATTGTATTTCGTTAGCAAAATCCCTAATGAGGTTTTAGAGAAAGGAAGCATTAAATTAATTTAAATG
This sequence comes from Pardalotus punctatus, assembly GCA_013400915.1. NCBI lineage: Eukaryota > Metazoa > Chordata > Aves > Passeriformes > Pardalotidae > Pardalotus > Pardalotus punctatus. The sequence continues at coordinate 294,689 of VZTX01015208.1, forward strand.
GAATCTCAAAAGGTATTAAACCATTTTCAGATAGAGCTTAGGTTTGAAAGTTGAGTTCAAATGTGCCTCCTTCAGAACGGCAACATGTTGTGTGGACTATTAGCAATGATGTTCTGTGTGTTCTCTTTGTCCTGCTTTACTACTGCTGTTCAAGCTGCTCCATCAGAAAGACCCAGCAAGCAGAAATGTCCCTGATAATGTCATTTAACTCCAACCCCTTATGCCTGTTGTGCTTATCTTTCAGTAGGGGCAGTGAGACTTTTAAAGAACCTGTTCACATCTGAGTTGCAGAAGTTAAACACAGTGAGTTTAGGAAAAGATGGAGTTCCAGCTAGAACAGTGAATTTCCTGACTTCTGATTAAAACCAGATGCTCAATACTGTTATAACATCGAGTTTTATGGGTGAATACAGAAATATTTTGTTTCATAAATGTGTGCTTTATAACAAATCTAATGGGAATTGTAAAGTAGTACCTCACAATATCAGTGTTTAAATGTCTCAGCATAGCATATTAAAACAATAGCAATTCTTTGCACATGACACAGCTGAGGTGCAAATCCATATGCTGATACCCTCCGTAAAATGTGTCAGATGGAAGACAGAAACACAGTCTCCCAGGACAATATTTCAGGACCAAATGCAGTCTCTCACGGGATGTCCTTAGAGATCGATTTCTTGGGGCTATGAAAAATAAATGTAAACATTCTTGCAAATGTCTGTCAGCATTTAGGGCTTTGCATTATGTATAACTTCTGTCCATTTGTGTCAGAAAGAAACAATACAGTGTGTCATACAGACTTTCCTAAATTGCATGCTAAATGTTGAATTGGTGTTTCAATGGGGTTTTGATGAAAGTCTTGTCTAGCTCAGTGTTTGCTTTCTTGGAAAGAATTAATTGCACATCCAAATCCTTCTCCAATGGAAAAATCCAATGTAAAGCACTTTTTTCCCTGTTTATTTTTTCCCGCAACAATTTCCTTGCTCTGGAAAGCTATCCAGCCACGTAGCAATAAAAGCAAAGGTATTGAGAGATGCACTTCCAGCTAGTGAGTGGTGGAGCCAATGGGGCATCTGTCAATCCAGCTGCTGTTTCCCCTTCCTGACCTGTTCATGCCAGTGCCAGACTCAATAGCTCATGGTAGAAACAAGAAGGCTTTTGTTGCATCAAGGCTGCCTGAGCTTGGTGCTTCAGGTTTTCACCCTGTCTTATAAAATTCCTCATGTGGATGCACATACACACACAAAAAACTTTCCTTTAATTGGGGATCGAGGTGTGGTATGGTGCAAAAGTGACTTTCTATGTCCACCTTTTCTTTTTGCTGTTTTGCTGGAGCCACTCACTCCACTTTCATTGATATTTCCCCAAATCCAGTGTGAACACATGCACATGAAGGCAGATTTCAAACCCACAAGGTTTCATGTAAGCAGCAGATGTTTGAGTAGTAATGTTTACTCTATAGTGCTTACTCCAAAATATTGAAGGAAGAGAGCTGACACAAAACATTAAACACCACTTTTCTTTAGGAATGAGAATCAGGAAAAAACAACAACAATTGTCTACCCCATTTCAGAGTTAAAACGGTCAAAATGTTGCAGTGGTTCACCTGTAAATATCAATTCCTAAATTGGGCATAATGCTTTTGTTCCAGTTATTGCTGATACGGCTGAGATCAGTAGTGCTGGAATGGGCTGGTGTCTTCAATCTTTCTCCTAATTTCTGGGCCATGGAGTCTGTATTTCTGTAGGCAGTTAAAATGAAGGCATTATATGGAAGAAAGTCTGGATCATCCTGGGCAAGGTCCATCACTGTAACCTTTTGATCTGTGGAGGAAAAAAACCTGTCCTTTTACTTTAGATCTATTTGGTGTTTGTGAAGACATATGGAGTGAGAATACTGAAAACCACATGCCCACATTTATCTGAAGGTTGGGGATTACCTTCCTGACAGGTGAGAAAGAAGTTGTCTCAAATCTCATTCAAATGTTTCCTTTGTTTCAGTAAATCTTGGAAGAGTGACAAAGTATGGCAAACATGTAATTTTGACATGAAAAACAGTCCAAAAGGGCCTGAAATGAAACCACAAATTCCTTTCAGCTAGGCACAGAGATTGAGTGTGACTCTTTTGCAAAAGATCTTCTCTCATGTGTTGAAATTCCAAAGGTTGGTCTCCCTTCTTTTTCTCTTTTTAATTGAAAAAAAGGATCATTGTTCCCTCATCTCATTAACTCTGCCAGTCTCTAAGGGTATTAAGTCTTTCTTCCTAGTAATTTAAAACAACTTTCTAACATTACTTTAAACATATACCAATGCCAGTTTTTGCAGGTCCTGCATCCAGGCATCAAGCTGGAGTGGTGTTCAGAGCAGGACCTCAAGGAGAGGATCTTTGTGTTCTGTCGTGGTGCGGCAGGAAGGGCATGAGGCTGGACCGTGCTTTTTCCAGGCTGAAAGCAGAACAGAAGGATCTGAATGCAGCGCAGTGTGACCTAATTATACCCTTGCTGATCCACAAATGGTAATAATTAAAAGTATGACTTTGTTGTAGGATACAGCACTAGTAGAAAAGGGATCACATGGGTGGTTTTTTCCCTACTTATTTCCCACTGAAACTGACAGATATGTTCTTGTTAGGAAAGAATTGTACCACTGAAATACCTACGAAATGATCTTTTGCACCAGCTCACCAGTCATCCTTTTGCAAGTTCTAATGTTACACATTCGTATATTTTGGTGAGTGTCAGCTGCCAGTGTAATTTTCGTTAGTATATAGGCTGTCACATTGTTGCACTCTACACTAGGAAGTAATGGCATTCTGAGACACATAGAAAGCTGCTGTTACTTTGTCATCCTGTCCTTCCCCACTGAAGGCTCTTTTCCATTACATTGCGCCATTTGAACTTGGGAACAGTGTTTTACCTTGCTATGGATTTACTTCAGGCAGACATTGGTGTGGCGGGACTCAGTGGCAGACTTTCTCCTCACAACTGTGATGTCGCAGCAACTGCATGACCACTTAACTTCTGTTTTCAACTTCTCTGGCATCACCCAAAAGTAAACCAAACAAAATCATAAAGTTCTTGTGTAAGCAAAATAAGATGCTGGGTTAAACCACCTGCTAGAGCCAACTAAAAGCTTTGCAGTAAGGGGCAAGCTACATGTTACAGGGGGCTGGAAATGGTGTGAGGAGGAATTTGCAAAACAAGACTGTACATCTGTGAGCTCTGTGCAGGCCTCTGGAGGGAGGGAGGGAGGGAGGGAGAGAGAGAGGAAGGGAGGGAGGTCTCCTCTCTTATTATCTGATGAACATCAGTCCCTTTGGTCAGACTGCTAGGCGCCTCCTGGAGCTTAACCTCAGATTAACATCTGCTTCATTTCAGTGTCTGTCTGATAGTGGTATCAATAAACATCATCATCTTACAGTAAAAACTGATAATTAAATCTGTGCCTGCTGACTCACTATCTATTGTACCCTGGGGAATAATTACAGATAGTGAAGATTTAATAGAAAAAAAATGTATTTTATATATCACTGAATAATGAATATGAAGCTCTTGTAAGCACGATTAACTGTATATAATGTGTATCTATAGATCATATGAAATGCAGCCAGAGGCAAGCTGAATTTCCCAGTGCTGGTGTAGACCTGCTGTAAGTGGGTAATTCCTGTTAACCAGGTTTGGAGCTGTTACACCAGGATGGTACCTGCAGGTCTGATCCACCTCCTTTCTGTTTGCAAAGATCTCTGGCAACTGAAGGGAGCATATTGGAGGAAAACCGCAGGTGAACGCAGTGTTGCATTGCATGCACATTTGCAAGGAAGGGCTTTTGCCCTCTCTAGCAGGGCAAATCTACCATCAGGCTTTAGTTGGACAGGCCTGTTTTTGAGCTACAAAAATCAACTTTTCATGATTTTCCTCTAGACTGCCCCACGGTGTCTGGTAAGCAGCCCCTTGAAGTGATGTGACTGCACCTCCCACCAGTGACAAGGAGGAGGAAACATCCTGAAGGGAAGTGTGAGGCACGAAATGCTGCGAGCAAGGAGAGGGCTGACAGGCACTTTCTAGTGTTACACGTGAGGCCCTGTTGAGAAGGGAGCATGGCTCAGCCGGGAGACGCCTCTTTGGCACAAACAGCTCTCCAAGGGCCTTGTGCACAGAAGTGGCTGAGCATCCTGCTGAAAGCAGTGCTCAGCCCCCAGGAGAGTGACAGGGCCATGCTCCTGTCAGCCTCCATCCATCACTCACCCTCCCTCCTACGGCCAGTGCCAGCAGAACTGAGGAAGACCAGGAGCAGAGACGGCTCAGTCCCCAGCCTTGCAGAGGTTTTTGAGGGTGTTCAGCTCTGTGTGCTGCCAGCAGCTTCTTCAGTAGGGCTGCAGGCAGGTTCAGACTCTTAAGCTCAGGGGTTTTGGTTGGCCTATTGAGAAGAAAGAATGGGGAAAAGAGAGAAAGGCAAAAATTGGTTCCAACTCAGCATGTTCTATGATTCTATGATTTTGTTTCTCTAAACAGACATATTAGTACATTCAGAAAAAGTCATTCTCAAGAAATGAAAATGTGAAGAGTGAATTGGAAGAAGGATAAAACAACGTAACTCTGCCATAAGCAAGAGGAAATGAAACCTCTTTCTTGTATTTTAAATCAAGTTCTTTCCTGCTGGTTTGGGGAAAAAGATAGAGCAGGGAATATAAAACTGTTTTCAGAAGCACTAATTTAGAAAGAAATTTTTAGTAAGTAAAAGAGTAAAAACCAGTTAAAATATTTTAACACTGTGCACATTTATCTTCAGTCAACCTGTTCAAGAGCAGGTGGTTTAACTCACCTGAGTTCATTTCTTCTGGAGGTGGACCAAGGGGCACAATTTAATCTTCCTGTGATTGTGGCACCACGTCATCAAACCCGTATGAGGATTTGGCTCACTTCTGAAAGAGTGTGCGCAGGGTATTTGGGATACTGCTGCCAACTGGGGTACTGGGGTAGGCAGAAACTGTACCTGAGTTTGGGATCTGCTCTGCAGAACAGGTCACAGAGCCAGTCAGAACTGAAACTCTCCCTGAAATCTTTCAGAATTTAATCTGAAGGTCTGAATTTAGTGCAGCTTGAGTTGTTTATGAGCAAGGATATTTAAATACCTTTTCTAGACATTCCTAGATTGTAATACAGTTAAGCTTTATTTAGATTTAATTTAAAAGCCCAAACACTGACAACCCCCTCACCCCAAAACCTTACAGTACTACACTACACTACACTACACTGACTGTCAGAAGATTAAAGCAGAGGGAGTTGAAATAGCACAGTGCTCTAATGTGAGAACATGCAAAATAGGGATCTGGGGACCCATATTTAAGGAACCTTTAGAGAGCTGAGATAAGTTGTTTCTACTTTAGCTGATCTCTTTCATTAGAACATACACCTTTACCATGGATTAGCACATATCATATCACAAAGGCATGATCTTGTTAATATCAAAGGTAATTTGGGCCTTGATCTTTATGGATTGTCAATTCAGTTATTGACATAATTTCTATTTAAAAGAAAAAAAAAAAATCTGTAGCTCTTTGTGTGTATTTAAAGCAGAGATACAACCAGAGATCAATGACTTGCACCAATAGTTTTATGCAGTGCTTCCAGCTGATGCCCATTTGGCATCGAAATGAGGGACTGAGGAAAGACAGCAGGGCACATTTAAGTTTTCCTTGGCAGGACAAATCTCTTTTGCTGAGGTTTACGTTAAGAGCTTTTGCTTTCACTTTCCCATATGGATGGTCGCTGTGGCTCAGCCATGTGCATTAACCCACTGAAATGTCCAAAGATGTCTGTTTGATGGGAGAAGGGAGAAACTCACCCCAGAGGAGACTGGGGACACTTGAGCTCTGTTTGGTTTAACCTCTTTATCATCGTATTTTGCATTAGGAAAAGAAACTTCGTGTTTAGGTAGGTGAGAGTGACAAAGTTTTGGGGTGACTCTGGGTGGTCTCAGAGGGTCTGAATTTCCGTGCCTTACTGCAGGTTTGTCCCACAGCGAGGCCCTGGACAACCTGGAGGGAACCAAGGGTTCCTCCAGTGTTTTGGGCACATGGAGGCACCTTCCAGTGGTGGCTCTCAGGGGCATCCTCACCTATAATCTGGGGTTAGGGCACCAGGGGACACAACCCCATCCTGCCCTATTTGCTGAGTTTGAGGCTTGGACAAAGGTTTGCCCTTTCTCTGGGTTCTGCAAGCTGCTCTTGAGTTTTGCTACAGAGCTGCTTTTCAGCCCAGAGAGGGACAGCTGCTGGCAAGTGGCCGTGTTTGGAGAAACCTGCAAGGAAAGGTGGCCTGTGGCTTGATGGAAGCCCGTGGGGAGCCAGGTGGGCTCGGGGCAGCCGGGCAGCATGCTCAGGGCTGTCCATCCAGGGGCACCAGCAAAGTCCGAGGTTTCAGCAGCAGCTCCCTAATCCGAGCGGGGCCCTCCTGGGCTTCGACCCTTTCCAGCTTCTTGAAGTGGATCTGGGGAAGCTCAAGGGAGCTGATCGGAGTGTAAGGGCAGGACCACAGCCTGGAGGGAACTGTTCGGCAAGGGAACGCACAGGCTCTTTTCCAGCAGGTGGTTTTCCATGACCCTGGTGAGTCAGAAGGAAAATAATTTATAAACCACTGTTATTGAGAAGGTGTCGATTTGTTTTCTAGACCTTGGTGCGGAGCTCATGCATGAGAAACATTGTTCCAAGGCAGTGGAAGGATAGATCACTATAAAAGTTGTGGCATCTCAGGTGAGTTCCCCATTGGCTTTACACTACACTTTTATTTTCACTTCCACTTTTCCCAATTCCCAGCATTGACAACTATCATGTCAAAATGCACAAGTGCAAGTTGCCAACCTGGGGAGCTTACTTTTCCTTTGGAGCTGTAAAATAAGATATCATTAGAAGCCCAACCTGTACTGCTGCCAGTACTAAACAAAGATGTGAACTAATTTGTATACACTTAAAAACCTGTCCAGTGTTTCTCCTAAAGCTCGTATCAAACCTTTTGGGGGTATGTTGGGAGAATTTGACAATAATGACTACATATTAGAGAAAATGCATAGCAACAGCCTTGAACATGTTATAGAATTTGTGCCATTTCTTTTTTTTCCTTTTTGGGAAAGGAAGTATCTGCAGCAAATTTCTTTGATTTATATTTTCCCCAAACTATCAATTGGGAAGAAGTTTGATAAAATATGCACTTGAGGAACAGAAATGAGAACTATTGTTTTAATGTGGCAAGCATGAAGATAAAGTGATAAAGAACTGATTTAATTTCTGCACAGAAATTTTTGACTAGATGAAATAGATGAAAAAAGAAAAAAAAAAAAAAAAAAGAGGATTTGGAGAGTTTGGTTTGGAAAGATGTTCTTTTTCCTGCCGGAAAATTTGAAGATTCGTGCTGGGCTTTGTGTGATAGTCAAAGACTTTTTTGGGAAAGCAGGAGGCCACTGAGCTGCAACCTGTCCATGAACAACCAGGAGTTAATTGTAACTCTGATAAAACTAGCTTTTTTAATTGCCAAGGGGTTCAGTGTCCCTGGTTTTCAGAGTGAGTATCTTACAGAGAGATCAGGGATTGGGCTGTAAACTCCACTGGAAGCTTGTAATGTAGTTTTTATTTGTAAGATAATTGTGTGCTGGAGTCTGGTTTTGGGCATTTGTACTCAGAGTTAACATCTCCTTTCATTTTATTGTTCAGCCTTTTTAGATGTGAGGTTTTACATGGATTAAATTAGAATATAACAGTTTGTTTAGTCTTCTGTTCAAAATAAGTACATTTCAAGAAAAGAAGTTGTAGCATTTAAATGAAGGACAGTAAGGAGTGTGTACCCAGAGGGGCTGTCACTTCAGATAAGTGTGAAGGCAAGTTCTATAGCAAGCTAACACTGAAAGCTGGTTTCTTTATGCACTAGTTTTGCTCACTACTCAGTGTGATCAGGAATCCAGGAACTGTTCAACCTGACTCAGAAGAATAAAAGTTATATTGAAGTAGAATGCTGATAAGTTTTCAAGATCTATTAGAGATCCCGTAATATAAAGGGAAAAGATGACTCCAACCAGCACAAAACAGTAATGTTGTTATTTACCATGTTCTAAAAACATATATATCCAGCAATGACATATAGGCCTGGATGTCTGGGTTAATCTTTACACCTGGATTTATGAACCTGTTAACAAGCCTTCCTATTCTCTCTGAAGCAGGGGGCCATAAACACTGTAATTTAATCATGAAGCTTTTGACCTTAGCACTATCAATGGGACTCCTTGCTGCTGGCTGGGGTTGTATAGCAGTATGCTTGAAAGTTGGTATTGCAAAAATAAGTTTGCTATGAATTAACATTTGAATGAATTTTTGCAGCTACTTTATGTCTGGTTTTGTCAGTTCTCTAGTACAAAATTTTATCTGGAATATCTGAGAGGAGTTACATTCAAACTCTAAAGTATTCAGTGAAGCAGAAATATATATATAAGCTACACAGTTATTTTTGCTCTCTCAGCCAAGGGCTGGAACCAGTCCCAGTCATGGCCAATAATAGCCAAGCAAACCTCAGTCTGGAACATTAAGTATTCCTTTACAATCTTAGTAGATAATTATAAATTTACTTACTGAAATAATTGGTAAATTAAACAGTTGCATAGATGTTTGCAGAATGGTGTTGGCAACTAGAGTTTTACAGAACAAAATAATTCTTTTGGCAGTGGCAGAAAACAAAATCACATTTGAGAAAATTACCATTGGTCTCAGATATTCTGCAGATGGAAAGAGCCTTTTACATCATGGGACGGGTTATTTGTTGAGAATCTGCTTTTCCAGATCCAGTTGTGGATGAAAGAGAAAATTTAAACTGATAAAAAATCACGCAAAGCCATATCTGTGAGGTTTAAACGTCAAGTAACTGGAAGCTCAGAAATTAAAAAGAGCCATTTCCACATGGCAGAATTGAGATAATGACTAAGGATGAGATCCCTTTGACACCGCCTTAGTCCAAGCAAGGAATTGCTTGGAGGAATTGAAAGAGCCAAATTTGTGGAGTGCATAGGGAGAAGAAGAAGGCAAAAGGGTAAAGTTAACTGCATTGTTTCAGACCTCATCAAATCCTCTGGATGTCAAGGAGATGTGTTGTTAAAGTTTTGGTCATACTCTCTTCTGACAGATTTTTCTTTTGTCTCCTGTTTCAAGAAATTTAAAGAAGAGACTTTGGAAATGTTGTGTTAACTTATGCCGCTGACCAAGATTTGTGGGGATTTTTTTTGGTCAAAAAGTTGGTGAACTTTAAATGTACGCTTTGAAGTGGCTTTTACTGATCTGTTTGATTTCCATGTGACTTCAAAGATTGAGCATCAAGGAGAGATCATGACTACAGCAGCAAAGCAGCAAACACTGCCTCTTGTTTTTGTCTCAGAGGGGTAGGATGTTCATGTTTGGAGCAGAAGGCCTGCTAAGACTGCTCTGTGTTCATCTCATTCAGGACACCACTGTACCTGAGCCCTTGCAATATCAGAACATTTATCTTTGAGAAGGTCTGAGAGAGCAGGGTAGTATTATTATCCTCATTTTATGGGTGGTAGAATCTGGAAGAGAATGTGCTATGACAGAAGCATGTTTGAGGCAGAAAGTTGAGTCTCACTATCTCACAGTTTGCCCACATGGAACACATGTTCCAGGAAATAAGGCGTTTGAGGGCTCAGATTAATATACTGATTTACAAGGTGTTTTCCGAAAGAAAGGAACATTATTTATTTTCATTGCTCACCAGGTGTGCTGGTTCACAGTGAAGAGTTTGGACAGCTTTATGGACTGCTCCTTCTCCAACCCTGTGATACTCTTCCATTAAACTATGCCACCTCTTCCACACTAATGTCTCTCTCTTCTCCCACATCTTAATGCCTCTCTGCCGTTTTTACCTGCACTGAAAATGTTGGTTACATTTATTGCCCTACTATTAACTCCATTCACAAAAATATAATTGTAAGCCTTTTCTTGAGTATCTTGCCACACATGCTTTTCACTGGAGTCCTCACAAAATTACAGGTCTCCTTTCTCCTCAGTCATGTGTTTCAGCTGCTTTTTCCTCTCACCCCTCAATGGTTTGTGGACCTTTCCCCTCCAGTTCTTCCCTCTGCTCACTGGGGGTGCTTTCTCTTTTTGTGAGATGCTGTCACACAGCTCCAGCAAGCCACGTGTAAGAGAGATTCATTGCGAACTAATGATGGTCCCTGTGTTTATTTGAGTTGCTGTCATGTTTAGTCTCCATCAAGGCACAGTGAGTGGCCGCATCACTGCCTCTCACTTACAAGCTTGTGCTAAATGTCATCTTCAGCATGTGTTATAAAACACCGCCTGGTGAAGATAATCCATTTTGTTAGTTCTGAAACTTGAAACCCCTGTCACCAGGCACCGGAAAAATACCCACATAGGTTGTATAAATTACTTTGTTATGGCCAGCCTAGATGCTGAACCCACAGATCTGTGCCATTGTGAACTGCTGAAGCAGAAGTGCCTGGCAGGAAAATTCACACTGACAGCATAGTATAACTTGGTTTATTATGAAGTCAGGTAGTAACAGCATCCAGTCTTGTACAGCAAGCACCCACAGCTCTTCCACCTCCTGCATGTTAAAAGGAACTCCTGCTGTTGACAGCAGCTCATTGGAAAAAGCCATATTGACTGATGTCCTAATGCGTTATTGAGCAGCTGGACAGGGTTCAGCCCTGGGTGCAGCTTGGATATTGGGTGTGACAATAGTAGGGAGAAGGGGCAGTTGGGAAGATTTCATTGGAGCCAAGATCCAGCTGAAAGAGGGCAGCTTGTAATGATGGAACTTGTCTAAAAAAATCAGATTGTCATGAGAACATATCAGAGGCAGTTGTGGAGCTGCTTTGTCTTCAGTGGCTCATGGGTGAAGGGGGCACAGACAGCACTCAGCTAAATCAGAGCAAGGAAGCTGGAGTGCTACACGTTCAATCCTTTGTAGCTCTCTCTGAACAGAGCAAATAATTCTTTAACATCATGTTTAGGAGAATAATAATCTTTACTTTTACTCCAGGACTTCTCTGATGCTGAGTGATTTCAAGGTGTCAGAATAGCCTGCTCAACTCACTGGGGCACTTTGATTTTACTCCTCCACTTTCAGCCATCTTGCCCAGTTTAGACGTTCCTTAGTATTAAGAGGACCATCTCCATAAAGATGAAAGGATTGGCAGCACAAGACATTTCTCATGGAATGGCATCTCCCTCCAACAGGTAAGAACTTCCTTGGTGGGGCATCAGGAAACAGCCTGAAACTTGGGAGTCCCCCATCCTTTGGAGAAAAGGTCTTCTATCCACCTCATGTGTGGGACAGGTAAGGTGTGTGCTCATCCAAACATGCTGTGTTTTAGAAAACCACTTCCGTGACTCACATTGCATCAGGTGGGAAAAGGGCTCCCTACAGAAGGGACAGCTGAAGGAGAATTGCCTGGCTGACTTGTCCATTTTTGGGGAGGAGGTGGGATGATCCGCTGGTTTTATGTTGTGCGGTTCCCGTGTCAGGCTGGTCCAGCAGAGGGGGTTTGACACGGAGGAGCAGCAGCCCCGTGTGCGCAGTTCCCAGCACCCGGGTGCAAGGGCTCCTGCAGCGCGGAACAGCAGTCTGGCCAGAATCCACTTACAGTATTTAGCATGTAAACACAGGGATGGGCTTATTGCATTAAATTTGTGCTGCAGGAGCCATTTCCCATTTGTATTTGGGCCTGCACCATCATCTGGCACAGTGTTGTTATGTCTGACAACAAAATGTTCCCCTGTGGTCACTCCACCTTCCCAATCATAGGATGTTTCAGCAACTGCTATAAAATATGCTCACACTGATGAAATGCAGCAGCAGTTGTATGGTCTTGGAAGAAGCAATGATATAAAACCTCAAGATGTTTTAGAATTCAATATATGCAGCACTTGGAATTGACCCTTTATAACAAAGAAAATGCTCTATTTGTGGCTCTGACATGTCTTGTTTGAAATTTAAGTTAGATTCCGACACATGGAAAATTAAAACTCCATGAAATAAAAATTGGTCATTTGTGCAAGTAGGGCCTCAGTGAATAAGAGAAGCTTATGACCTCGTTTTTCACCAGTAAGCTCCACTCCTTGCAGCCAGCCCCACTCTGGGCACATTACTGTCCTCAGATTTCATTTGTACATCCTAAAATCATGCTTTACAGCAGCTCCTCATTCCCTCTCTACTCAGACAGTGTCTGTGCAGAGCCATAACCAAGTTCATCCTTGGACTTGCTTTTAGACATTCAGCAATCAACAAATTTAAAAAAAATAAATAAATTTAAAAATTGCTTATTTTATTTCACGCAGACGCATATCTGAGTTGTGACCAAAAAAAATTAATATGTTTTCAGATATTTCCAGCATGCTTGAAGGTTTGATATAGATGATTTTAGGTGCAGAGTGAGAAATGAAAGTTCTGCTAAGGTGGCTTCTACTGTGGATTTCTATTGGCTTTGTCTGCCCCTGTGCAAGGTGTACTTTCCTCTACTGCTGCTTGTAACTAATTCATCTTCTAAGATTTCTATATACTGCTGCATATACGGCAGTAAACATTCCGGGTAGACTCATCTCAACATTTTAATGTTTTGGGTTTTTTTGTACTTGATGGTTTAGATTTGTGGTTTGTTTTTTTTCTTGCTGTAAGTGCAACATTTTAACTTGAACTCTTTTGCAACCTGCACTGATTCCTCAAATAGAATGTTGTCAAATAACATTCAAGAACAAGAAAGAATTATTTAAGAGACAAGTGCTAAGCAAAATATATTTTGGCAACGAAGTAGGAGGAAAAGAAGGAGAAAGTTGTGGGACATCCTTAAAGCTGTATCAAGAGCATTGTAGGAAGGCTGTGGCTCCTGCAATGTCTAGGAGTTGATGGGGAGGTGAAATCTGCATTTCATGAGAACCTCCCCCTGCAACTCTCTTTCAGAGTGACCATTTTTTTCCTGAACATTTCTGTGAATTGGATTTATTACCAGTTTGGCAAAAATTTTAACTGCAAGGTCTACATACTGATGGAAAAATTCAGGAAACTACCTGAGACTTTGGACCCAGAACTCTGCAAGGCAGAGGGATTTATACAAGGGATGTAGGTGGAATAGGTGAAGTCTGTGACCTGCTTACGCAGTGCAGAAAGGATATGATGTCTGAACTGAGAGGGAATGTGCTTGCTTGGGAAAAACACTTGAGCAATTTGAATTTTTTTGCACACTTTTAAGCTTTTGACTCCCTGTGACAGAGTGGAATCTATATTTGTATGAATTATAGTCCAGCCACGAAGAATCACAAGTTAGCACAGCATAGTTTATTCAAGCAATCCAGATCTGACAGTGCTTCTCTCAGCTTCTTTTTAATGACCCAAATTTTCCTTCCTACTCAGGCATGTCCGATATCAGTAGCAAAACTCCTAAACTTCCTGTGTGAGTAAATAAGAGACTGAGCTTTATTCATGAAGCAAGTTTATTTAATATAGCAAGTTTTCAGTGATGCACATGGTAATTTAAAATTGGAACTTACTCTTCTGGCATAGTCCCATGCCATCTAAATTGTGATTTAGATGGCATCCTTTGTCTCCATGATAAATTGCAGTGGGAAGGCACAAGATACATCATTATGTTAAAAAAATAGACACTAATTTTAAACACTTGCTATGGAAATCATATAAATTCTGCCACCATCATTGGCCAAGGGTGACCACTGGGAAAATACCAGTTGATTTTTAGAGAGTTACAGTTTTTCCATAATATGCTGTATATGACAAAGATTGATTATGCTTTTAGTACCATTTTGCCTAGTAGCTGCTTGAGGACTTCTTTTGGACTTTTTCTGCAAGTTAAGTACACTTTCTTGGTCATATCTAATCCTCTGGAATAAAACCCATCTGTTCCTGTTTAGAAAGTGAGCTTTACAGCTTTATTACTGACTATTACAACTTGGTAATTGTGAGTTTTGTGTTTCTTAGCAAATACTTTGTACAGTTCTAGCCTGGATAAAATAATTGAGGAAACCCATTGAGGGTTGCAATAAAAATCATAGAAGAATGGGTTTGAAAGGCAATCCGTTACCTTGCCCAATTCTTTCTGCTCCAGGATAAGAACAACTATAAAGATATTGTATTCTATTATCATAGTATATGTTCCCAATACATTCTTCAGTACTTGCAGCGATGGAAGCACCTCACCACAGCCTTGCCTGCAGTACACACTGCAGTTCTTGTCTCCTCTTCCCACCACCCTCTGTCTCACCTTGAGACAGTGTGTGCTATAAATCCTTCACTCAGTCTGTGGGTGCTTTGAAATATTATAGATGAGCCTCAAACCACATGTCTGTTTAGAACAAAACTTTCTGAATGTCCTTCCTCAAAATGGTGGTTTTGCAAACCAGCATCACTGAAATTGTGGAGGCTTTCTGATTTATGAATAATCAGGAGTATAATCACAAAATATGATTTAGTTTTAGCATACATTATGAGTGTAAGTAGAGAAAAATGTCCCCTAAAAAAGCCTTTGTACGTGCCATGAAATGAATAGCAAAATTCCAACTTGCACATGTGTGCATGTGCATGTCTGAAAACAGGATTAGTTTCCTATTCATCTCCAGAGAAGGAGATGCTCTGTGGTTTACATGCTTCAGAAAAAGCTCTGTGAGTGATATTTCACAAAGTTTTGAATTTACTAGACAGCACGGAACAAGATGTCCCTATGTGCCCAATCATTTTGACTGAAAGACACTGGAATATTAAAAATTACTGCTGCCCCTGAAAATTTCTGCCTATCCCCAGAACAAGTTTGTATAGAATCAAAGGAAAGGGATAACTATGGAAAAAAAAAAAAATCATATCTCAGCTGATAAATAAATAGTTAATCATACAGAGCTAATCTGTAACCTAGGAAGAGCAGCAAACCACTGATCCTTGTTTGCTCTTTATCACTCTGAGTAGTGACTGTGTTTGGACAAATGAGAATAACTTTGCCAAGATTTCCTATAAGCTGTTTCTGTGGTTTGATACCCTAAGGGAAAAATTATACCAGGGTGAATTAACAGAAGAGCTCAGGCTGTGTTATGTCTTGGTACGCTGACAAGGAGTAAAAAAGTGCTCAGAGGATGCAACTGTGAGAATGACCTACCCTCAAAATTTTGTGTAAAACCAGACAGCCTCCATTTGGGCAGTGGGAAAATAAAGTCCTGACCATCTTGTAGCAAAGCCCAACCAGCCCTACAGCTTAGGTGAGGCTTGCAAATGCTACTCCAATGCAGATGTTTACTCTGCAGGCATAAGGCATCTCCAGCACCTCGAGGTTTTCTGGGCAGAGCATGTCTAGGGACACAAAGTTCCTTCTGACTAAACACCCCCAGCCTGGCACTGAGAGTGAAGAAACTGGCAGAGGAGGAACTGCCAAATACTTGCTCAGAGCCTGGCTGAGCTGGTGCAGCCCTGCTATGTGGTGCTGCTGTGCACGTATAGCCTGGTTGGATGAAAACTGAAGAGAAATCTGCTTCACCGCTGCCCCAGATTACCCACCGAGCTCCCACACCACTGTGCTGCAATACCCATTTGCCAGGAGCAGCAGCAGGGTAGTGGATAGGCCTAGGAGTCAGATCTCCTCCTCTTTCTCACTCTTTTTCTCTGGATTAAAAATAAAAGGGTAACAAACCACATCTAATTTGCTGTGTTTACACATAGATACTGTAGTTAATGCTGTGAATTTAATTCTAGTGATGCTCTTTGAACTTTCTCCGTTGGCAAGATCTTTACAGTCTAAACAGCAATTGTGTGAATTGTTATAGAATAAGGATTTTTCTGTCATTTTTAGCATTGCCATTTTAAGCAATCTTTTGCATCAATAATACAGCTTTTTTGCTTTTTTTTAAAATGTAGCTGCTGAAAATCCCTGTGGTAGTCAGGCTGTTAGGAAAGATATATTTGCTTCGATATACTTTATGTCAGATTCCTGGAAAATAAGTAACGGTATCATAAGAAAAAGAGTAGTTTCTCTTCCCAAACAAGGGTCTGTCTTGTTGAAACCTCTGAGCATCCACTTTGCTTTGATTATGTATGTTCGTTCTTTCTTTGATCACCTCATTAAAGATGGAGAAATGGTTGATTTGCTCTACTTTGTTTTGGCCTTAACAACTTTGCAAGCTGTGTGAGACAAAGACTCCTCAGAAAGGAGAAGAAGGAAAATGAGAAGGAAAGAAAATGTTGAAAGGTCTCCTGGCTTTGTGAGCTGAAGCAAAAAAAATTGATTATGACAGTTCTTCTTGTGGCAAAGCATAGACCTGCAGAAATCAAGTGTTTAACTTCTCAGGAGGTTGGTCTTCTGGCTGATGTATTGCTTAACAGCAGTGCAAGCCATTCGTGCTACACCATGTGCTCACCATGCTCATGCTGATCCTTTCTGCAGAGGGAAGGATCAAAGATTACTCTCTAAATTCAGAAAAAAAAAAGAAACTTAATCCTGCTAAAATTCCTGACGTCATTGCTCGCCTCTGGTATGGAAAGCAATGGAAACACAGGATAGCAACTCATGCTAGTGGTTCCCTGCAGCGAGATGATCTCATGCTCATGGAAGGCCAAGTTCTTGTCACAGCCTCTGTTTGCTCCTCACACCACACATCTCCACATTTATTCCAGTCTTGGTGTATCTGTCTTCCCACTGAGTTCCTTCCCACAGGGTTACAGTCCCAGAGGATTAGGCCACTTCTGTCTTCACCATTTCCTAAGGTCTCGTCTGTCCCTTTGGGCTGCTGATTTTCTGGATGACTCCTTCAAGGACAAAGTTTCAGGAGGCCTTGTTAACAGCAGTGTGTAATATTGATCTGTGAAATATCAAAAAGTCTTGATTTAAAAAATTTTTAAGAGAAGAAGTGACACTGGAGCACTTAGTCCCTTGTGAGTGGAAAGAAGATCAGCTTTTTGCTTCAATTTAATTTTCTGAATATTCTCAAGGGGATGCTGCCATGTTTGCCAATTTGTATTGAGTGAGTATTTCCCCACTGACTTTTTGGTTGGCCTGTATTATTTATGTGAACACCTCCTACTCTGTCAAACATTCCCCCAAATCACATAAACACCACATTCGAAGCAGAGAAGACCCTGGGGCTAGTTCCTAGTTTGGAGGCTTGGAGGATTAACTCAAAAGCACAAGTGATGTCAGAAATGTTGTTTTGTACCTCAGATGAAAGAGGAAAACCACTGGGTTGACCCATCCACCAAGTGTGTGCAGTCACCTCCCGGTCTGCTTGCCTGGGGCAATGGATAGGAGGAGTGAGAAAGGAGCTAGGAGGAAAGGGACAACGGGAGGAAGCGAGGATGTGCATCTGAAATGCACAGTTTTAGCAGGTGTCATGGAGGGATCCGGCTCTGATTCACCTGCAGATCAGCCGGGAATGTTTCACCATGCTGCCAGCTCTAGGCCGATACAGGTTACCTTGGCTTGCAGCTGCCAAAGAAATCAAAGAGCCATGTTTGCCTCAGGAGAATGGTTTTATCCATCCCCTCATGGGCAAACAGACCACACTTTCTTCCGTGTCCTACTACCCTTTTCTTTGCTGGGCCAAGGATGCTCATCAGGGTGGTGCCAGGAATGCTTCCTACTGCCAGAGCTCTGCTGGGTGATCCAGCTCCTCAGGGGCACCAGCAGAGAGAAATTCCTGGTATTCCCACCTGTCTGGTCTGTCTGTCAAAGAAAGGCAACACAGGGCTGTTGGTGTGACCAAGCAGGGGGAGAGAATGGCTGCTGGGCAGGGCTTTCCCAGAGCTGTGGGAAAGGCTGCTTCCACACCCTGCTCTGTTTGATTTATATCAGCATTGAGGAGAAAAGGCATCTCTTATCATCTGTTCATCAATCAGACAAGGTCTACTAATTGAAGAGACAGTGAACAAGCAGGTTTTCTCCACAGCTCCTGCATTCCCTTTTATATACAAAATATTCTTATGGAAGCAGGAATGTGAACAATGGCCATTTACACAGGAAAACCAGATCCACCAGGATATTGAGTGAGCTGCTCCATTGCAAATTCTCTCTGGTTTTCCTAGGAGCAAATTTTAACTACCCAGCAGGAAGCAGCTAGTTAATGTGTGTAAAAAAATGGAAATCCAAAGTGCTTAGGGAAACTGTGGGAAAAGCGGCACTGAGCCAGCCCTTACCTGGTTCCGTTCTCTGGATTTGTCATGTTCAGTGCTTGTCACCTTTTACTGCTACATGAGGATTTAGAGAGGAAAATCAGTTTAGTTAACTGTTTTTTCCAGCAGAACATCTGAAAACTCCATTAAGAGAAGTGCAGACAGGAGGAGAAACACAGCTTTTTTTTTTTTTAATATGAAGGCTGTAAATTTTTATTCAAGAGACTGACATTTTACTAGGTAGTGAAGCAGCCTGATTATCAAATTCAGGAGTCTTTAACTTATGGAAAACAAAAACAGAGCAGCTGTCACTTTTCAGACCCACATTACTTTTAGCAGGATCTCTGCACTCAAGCTGGTGTCCCATGGAGCATCCAAATTGCTGCTGTGATTTCTTTTGCACTTGACCAACTGTGCTGCTATAACAGAGCAGGGCTGTGGCTGCACTTCAGCTCAGGTGGGTGCTTCCCATCTTTTTGGGGAGAGCCTTCAGGCGGCCACCAGGCTGTGTAAGGCAGGAGTGCGGAACTGCAGCATACATCATCCACTGGTTTTCATTTTTAATTTCCAAGGCACAGTAAAATAAAGATTCCTTCTCTCTTGAAAGGTCTGCTGTGCTCCTCTTAAGGGCTATGTGTGTGGATGATAAAAGAAAGCCCCAGAGACATTCACTTTCTTCCCATGATACATGTCTTGGCACATATATTTGTTATTCACTCATTTGCAGTCAATTCCTAGATCCCCTCTGATTTGAGCTCTATTGTCTAGAAAGCAGGAATTTCTGGGAATGGGGGGTTTTTCCCCTTGTTAGATTGACTGAGAGGGTTGTCAAACAGGTATTTTTCCCCTGGAAGCTACGCAGCATTAAGCAGTCAGGTACGCTCCCGATCATTTTCTCTCCCAGTTTTTGCACATTTCTAACAGCAGGCTTTGCTCACGGATCACAGAGAGCCATGGCTGCACAGTGGACACACACTCAGAGTTTCATCTCACCCACACCCTCCACAGGAGAGGTTCATCATAACACAGTCCTGGTGGAAACTTTTTCAGGTTCTATCCAGAAAACCCCAGACAGGCTTCCTTCTGAAGGAAGAAAAGGAACACACAAGAGAAAACATTCCTTCTTCCCTGCTGTGTTCCCAGGGAGTATCCACACTTCCTTCCATGAGGGCTGACTTTCCACATGAATATCCCTTTATGTACTTGAAAGCTTGTACAAATGCAAACACACGACAATCCCTTTCTGGAGCCTGAGGAAGTCTTGTTTCCTCCATCCTGTGACTGAGTATCATGGGACAGAGTAAGGAATTACATCAGGGCAGGCAAACTAAAGCCCATTTTATACCTACTCCAGGGGCTCCTGCATGGGCTTGCTTGGTCTCCCCTTGCAGGCTGGCCTGCCCAAATAATTCATTTCCCTCTGGCTGCAACCTCCAGCCTCCTGACCCCTCCAAAATAAATTTCTCCAGAGTCTGGCTGGAGCACTTGCTTCCTCCCCTCCTGAGCTGCAATAGCACAAGCCTAGGCACACTGTGATTTTAGCACCGGTGGTCTCTGCTTTTAGCCAGGAGTTTAGCAGCAAAATGTGTTTCTAGGGAGAAAAAGCACTGGCTGTTAAAACCCAGGGCTGCTATTCCGGCCCACAGTGACGCCCACAGCTGAGAGGTGCTCAGCTGCCACGCTCCTGCTCCTCCCTGCTCAGGGACTGTGACACAGGCTCTGCTTCCAGCCAATGCACCAAGAGGCAAAGCTTTCCAAGCATTGCCAAGGCAAGTATTTGTATTGACCTGCTCATCCAGGTCACCACAATCCAGGTGTTGCCAATGGATGTTGGAAGGCTGGCACAGAGGTTTTACCTTCATGCTGTGCGGCAGAAAGGAAGCTGATGCTGGGAAGGGCATGGTATTTTCTCAGTTGGAAAGCAACTCAAAAAGAAAATCTTGGAGGCCAACTTCTTCCACATACTTTGTGTTTGAAGTGAGTCCTTTGTCTACAGGTCTGTCACCCCTCTGGTTAGCTGATCAGAAAGTCATGCTCTCTTTTGGCAAGGAAATCCCAGGAGCTATTTGATGGCTTCCTTCATGGGAATAAAATTTGTTCCAAGCAGGAGTAGAGGCTGTTTTTCCTTCAATTTTAAACAAAGACAAATTTTTCAAAGTTTCCTTTAAATCCTGGTGCCAGAGGAATAGGAAGAGGAGTTAGCACAAGAACAAAACCAAGCTTCTTGTAAAGTTCAAACCAAGAAAGTTGAAAACTGAGTAGCCCAGGATCCAAGCTTGTGATAAAAGCTGTGAAGTATTTTTCCTGAAATGGCAGATTCCAGAAATTTTTAAGGGGAAAAAAAAATTATTTTATGTTTTCCAGGTCTAGCTGGTAGAAGGAAGGTAAGTGACCCCTCATCCCGCAAAATACCATCTCTGGAACAAACGAACTTGTGAAGAGCAGCAGTCAGTGGTCAGACAGGTGCAATCCAGAGGAGGGGTCACAGGCCATTGCAGAGCCCACTCTCCCCTTTGCTCAGCATGCGAGCAGGAAGATTGCAACACACACATTGCCTTTGCCTCTGAAATCCCATCTTTGGGAAGACTGGAAGGAACAGAGAAAGGCAGGTCAGTAGAAAGTAAGCACATGGACTGTGTATCTGTGGTAATTTTGTACTGCAGGGCAGAGACTGGTAATAGCAGCACGGCCTCTCATAAACCAGGAGAGGTTCTTTGGGCGTTCCTTGTGCACCTCTTCTAGCTCCTCTCCAAATGGAGAGCTGTCAGGCTAAGTGAGGGCATTCGTATCCGTGCGAAACATGAGTAAAATAATAAGTGCCAAGAACTTCGTTAAAAGATGGTTCATGCCTAGAGAGTAGGTCACACAAATCCCATAATTATGTACTACCCTCTAATTACAACATCAAGATTTTAATTTTGCAACTTTGAAAACAAGTTCAAGGGTCCTGATGCAATAATTACCCAGAAGTGTAGAATTTATAACAGTCCTGCCTGTGAAATATCTATTTTTAAGAAAAAACATTCCCTCCTATTCTACCATTGACATGACTAATGGAGAGATTAGCTTTAGCTAAAATACAAAAATATGTTTTTCTGGATCTTTCTTTATATTTGTTTTGGAAGCTTTCCCAGTTAATTATAGCAGTACTCAACTCAAGCTGTAAATGTGGACATAAAGAAAGAACTGATGAGTCATTATTTACTGAATGCTACTTTCTAAAGTAAAAGATCTATAGTTTAACTTGTTTTTTTATTCTAACCATTCCAACCTCCACAGAGCTGTAATCTCTGTAAGGTATATATTGCTTAACAGCATAAATAGTCTCTGAGTGTTCAAGAAGAACTATTTGTTCCTCTTGCACAATTTATGACTATTGCTATGGAATAGCTCAACGAAACAGCAAGTGGAACTGGAATTTTCACGCTTGCAGCTCTTGTAAAGAATTGTGAAAGGTGTAAATATGATCTTACTTTTTGGAACCAGAGAAAGACATCTAATTGGGGCATGCCAAAAAAAGTGTAACAAATGACAAAAGAAAGAGGTATCACATAGATACCAGAGCAGGACTTCGGGGAAAAGTTAAATAAATAGTTTAAGCTCTGGAGACCTATAGAATAACTACCACTCTCTTACCCAGATGGTGTGTGTCTCATCTAGGCAATTTCAGTAAAAAATAGAAGTTTAACCTGTCTAATTAACACTGACTGTGAGGATAAAGATAACTGGGTTCAGCACACGGATACAAACAGGACACCATCAGTGTTGAGAGCTCATCAGTAGTTGCACTTAAGCCCACTGTTATCAAGAGAAAAAATTTAAAAAAACCCCCAAACTTATTTACAAACATATTGTGGCTGAAAGCGGTTCACAACTGACCAGCCACAAGCACTAACAGGCATCTCACCAAGCAGTCAGTAATTAAGCCAAGGATATAACCAAGAGTTTGGTAAATGAACTGGTTCATCACAATTACACAGGCTCAGCTCTTTAGGCTGCTGCACATGCAAAGCCTTTCCTTGTTATTCTTAGTGCTTCCATTTCTGTGATTTTTTTGGGGACATGCCTGAGACTTACATTTTCTACCTCTTGCAGCAGAGAAGACACAAGTGCCCAGCCAGCCCGAGCCTTTGGTAGTCCTGGCATTGGTAGTAACAAAGTAGCCATGAGCATCTCCTCAGACATGGAAAGTGAGTTCAGATTTCACTGTTTCACCAGGCATCATTCTGGAAAAAAATTAATGTCCTTTCCCTCCTTTCCCCTCTTTTAGACTTGCCAGTGTGACAGAGAGGAACTACGAAAGGAGAAGGATTACTCAAAGTAATGGACACAAAGCCAGATGTAACCTGTGTGCTTCACTCCAACTCAGAAGGGGATGACTCGGGAACAGGAGGCTGTGTGAAGAATTACAGCAGGTTAGAGTTTACAAAGAAAAGGTCTACAAAAATACAATGCAGATCTTAAACCCAGAGTGTCTGCCATACTGAAGAATAAAGCTTATCAGTAGGAGACAAGAACAGTTTGCTTCAAGCATTGTTGCTTAATTTCAAAATTAAAAAGGGACAGCTGCAAAATTACCAGCTTGTTGGTTTCTGATATACACACTTCATTCTGCAGGCAGCTGAGCAGCACTGGGGGGGTTTTCACTACTGAGAACTTTCCCACCGAACAATGAATTCATGAAGGACTGGCAAGTACATACTGCACACAGTTATACAAGCCCTTTTTGAAGGAAGAATCAGGAACAAAACTGTATTGTCTAAACTTGCTTTGTAGTTGGCTGCCATTTCACAGCACTGCTTGTAACACTGCAAGTTCAAAGTTTGCATGGGATACTTTCAAGCAATGAGATGTTATTCATAATGAAAATTATTTGTTCCTTTAAAACTCTCCCGATTTTAAGAACAATGTCAGTTTCCACCTTTTAAGAAAATAACTCCAGGAAATGCTATACACCAAATATTCACCTGTGAGATCTTTCCAGTTAAAATATTGGTATTTTTTCATATATATTTAAATGCACATATACTTTTTATGAGTTTTCTAGATTTCTACAGAATTTGAGCAGAAAAGAACTCTCCTGGTTCCTCTTACTGCTGCTATCATGCTTTCTCTGAGCCATGCCATTTTGTGTGGTGGCATGGAGCCCATACCAGTCCCATGGGCAGTATGCAGGACCTGCCACTGGCACCCCTGCTGCCCTCCAGGACAGTGGACAGCCTTAACACAGCAGCTACTTCCTTCCCTGATACAAATGGATCATTTCCTTTGCTCAGGGAAAAACCCTTTTTCTCACTGACTGATGCACAGGCTGAGGCCACACTATGGGGTTGCAGAGCAGGCAGTAAGCAGTATTTCATGAAGGCAGTGCAAGAAGAGCAGCCCCTGAGTGCCTGAGTGCTGCTGCAGGCTGCCCACCACCTCCCACGGCACCAGGGATGGGAAATTTAGTAAAGGAAGGTCAAAACTGTTTACAGCTGCATGGAAGACAGCAACCCAGTGCCAAGGCTTTGTAAGTCCATGGTAGTTGTCTATTTGGGATTTTTCTGGGTGGTTTCCTCACTCTGAGCAAGTCAGGTGTTCCCAGCCTCTGCATGCAAATCTGTAGAAGCCACCAGCATTATATGGTGCATGAAATGGTCCTGGCCAGCTGCCACATCTCATTTCTCGTGTTCTTCTTTTGCTTGAAGGAACAGGTGTCCTGATTTAACTCAAACAAGTCTAGAATAAAGCAGAGAAAACAGCAGCTCAAAGGTGTTCTCTCAAAGAGACATGTATTGCATAGGAGCAGATATTCTGGAATTTTGTTCCCTGGGTATAGTACATACTTAAAACTCTTTAACTCATGCAAATTTTTCTCCTGGCTCATGTGACATATTGCACTGGATGGCTTTGTACTGACAAGGCTGGCTCCAAAAGTGGGGTGGGAGTTCACAGAGGACCTCAGACAAGACCAAGACCTTAAGCTGGAGTCTTTGAGGTTTTCCCAGTTTTCCCTTGGGTGTTCTATCAGCTAGAGGAAGCAGATGTTTTTGAGAAGCAAAGTTTCCAGCATGCACCATCCTTTTCTGTTTTAAAGTAGCCTTGTGAAGGTACTAGCCATACTCTTATGTGACTATCCATACCATGCTCAACATATTAACAGCCACGCACTCAAATGGCATAGACAATCTCCAGGCACTCTGCATGGCTGGGTCAAGGTCACTCTTCTGTCAACCTGAAACAGGAGCAGCCTGGGGCAAGCCCAAGGGCAGGAAACCCACCAAGAGTGGGCTGGGGCTTGCAAAAGCTCCACCTGAAGCAACAGTTTCATAAGATATGCTTGAAGTGATTTAACATGCTTCCAGCCTAAAACTCTATGGACGTCAATAGCCATGAATTAAATTCTGAAATGGTACAGAGTTGCCATCATGAAATGCATGACCCTCTTAAGAGAAAACCAGCCTGAACAGCTTTTATCTCTCTAGACAAAGACTCTGTTACACAGCAGAAAAAACATTCCCAAGCAGACAGCACACTCCCAAACAGCTGTGATTTTACCTTACAGATATCCTTAATGCTAATCAGCCTCCATGTGCTCAGTTTATCTTATATGGATACAGCCATGTTGAAAGAAAATCTGTAGTGAGAAAGAAGAAGAGGTGAACAGCAAAGCCTTTGTTAACTGAACTTTGCTGTCTGTCTAATGAATACTTAGGAAAAATGCTCCTTAAATGCTCTTAGCTCTTCTACTGCCACCATTTGAATGCAAGTGCCAAAATTGTACTGGAAAAACCTCAGATCCCTGGTATTTCTGGTAAAATTTTAAAGGAAGAAGAACTGACACAAAAAAGCCCCAAAACAAATAAAAATACCCAAACCAAACCAAACAAAAAAAAATCCCCAACCAACCAACCAACCAAAAAAACCAAAAACAATCCCAAAAACACCAAAAAGCAAACAAAAAACACAAACAAAAAACCCCACAAAAAACAAACAAAAAAACCCCTTTTCATGAGACCTCTAAGATCCTTCCAGCACAAGTAAATTATTCTATATAATATTAAAAAAAATCACTCTTTTCTACTATTGTTTCTTTTATTGTAACTTTACCTGCTACCATTTCTGTGGTTATATTTTCTTCATCACCCACCCTGTGGAGGTGCCAGCAGTGCTGGGGGCAGCAGCTGCAATGGTGAGGCATGAAGAATATGAAGAATTACAGTGACCACAACAGCAGAAAGGATTCCAGCAATGAATTGCAAACTGCAGCTGGCAACAGTGGGATGGGGACTGGAGCAGGTGGACAGAAAAGTCCTCCTCCATTAAGCGGAGCGATGGAGTTCAGCTTGGGCTGAAAAGACAGACTGTCAAAATCCTTGAAGCAGCAGGGCCTGGGGCAGTGAAAAGCAGAGATGAAATGTGGAGTGTAGATGAGAGGTAAGAGAGGGCACTGTGCCCCAGCAGAGCTCATCAGGCTTCATCTGTCTCCTCCAGATCAGTAATTTAGGCAGCAGAGCCTGCTCTGTCACTGTGAAAGTCATTATAAATAACCCCTTTTAAGCCTTCTCTGGTGGGCTTCTGACAGAGCAGCCGTGAGGGTTTGCTCCCTGACAAGTTCTCAGGCCTCCAAAGGGCTGGAAGGTGGCAGAGCAGGCACAGCTGAAGGCGTTTATGTGGGGGTTTCTGGCAAGAATTTTGTGGGCACATCATGCTGAGAGAGCACAGAGGTCACCAAGCTACTTGGAGGAGAATGGATGAAGAATGTTTATTCAGCATTCTGACATTATGCAATGTGGCAAAGACTCAAGAAACTTCTTAGCCAAGTCCAGCATTGCCGTGGAACCTGCGTTTGCTTGCATGGACTGTCAACTTTGGGAAGCATTTCAGCTTTATCTCCGAGGCAGTGGCATGAGGGACAGAGCATGGCTGAAGGTGGGGCTGTGTTCCCTGGTTATGGAACCAGTTATTGAGCTGCACCTACCTTGGAAATGCCCGTCTGCTTTGCTACATTATTTGCGCATTCTCTCTCCCTGTGATAATTCTGAAGATGGTAGGCAGCACTTCCTGGTACATATGTGCAGTTCCCTCTTCTTGCTGTTCCATTTTCAGACTGCTCCTTGGGCTGATTCCCAATCCAGTCCTCAGGAAGGACGCCAGGGTTTCTCACAGCCGCCTATGTCCCCACTGTGGGCTTCCCACCCTGCTTTACCGTCCTCCCTGTGCCTCCAGCTTCTGCTGTCTGTGCTCAGAAAATTGTGGGGCTGAAAGCCACAGAGGGGAGTGGTGGGGGTTCAGTAGGGATATGCTGCAGCCCAAATGTTTTTCACTTTGGGTCTTGCCTTAGATTTTGGTTAGCCCTGCAATAGATGCAAGTCACTTCAATGATTTGGATATACTGGGCAGCAAAGCTTTTCCTTTATAGATTGCTTTAGCTTAACTGCAAAATAATGAGAGCAAAACAAACCATGAACTGCTCTTGCTGTGCAGAGCAGGGATGGCTGTGCCCATCATTTAGCAGGGGCGCTTGTCTGCACACGCTGTGCTGCTGGCAGAGGGATGAATAACTGATGTTCAGGGAACAATGGACACAGGATTGTCCAGGAAATGGCTGGTGCAGAGCTGTGTCAGAGCAGTCAGTGCCATCGGTGTGGCAGCGATAGGACAGAGCTGCCAGCGTTCACTGAGGTGCTCCTCTGTTCACATGGTCTCCCTGCAGAGACAGTACTGTGATGGACATGGATTTCGTTTCTTACCAGAGATGTAAGATTAGGATTTCCAAAGTGTAAGCATGTGCAATCAGGACATTTAAGCACCTGTATGATAAGCCCTCTCATCATACAGACGCATGTGACATACACACAAATTAAAAAACCACCTGGTATTTCTATATTTGTGGTACACATAGGAACTTGGGAGAGATTTGCCAGGAGGTGACACAGTAGTCATGCTGTAGTCTTGTATCTGGAGAACCACTTCTTTTCAATAGATGGACTTCGTGGCAGTATAGAGAAAAAAATGGATGTTACAGATTAATAAGACACAGAGACAGATTTTATTTTGAACCAAAAGTTAAAATTTTATTTGGAATATCAATATACCCCAAAAAATAAAAATAAAAACTTCCTTTTATGTAATGAAATAGCCATTTGAAAATGGTAAAATAAAGATATTTATCGTACTATTCTCTTCTAGTTATTGTACACATATTAAGGTTGTTTTTCTTTTTCTGAATATAAATCTAGCTTGAGCTTTATGGCTCCAAAAAGCCTAAAGCATGTAGTGGCCCTTTTGAGAAAGCAGATAAGTCAATCAGAGCTGCATTTTTTCAGCAGACAGGCCTGTTTGAAGCTGTCCAGGACTGGACAGAAGGGAGATTTCTCAGGAAGGTCACTGTTTCAGGGAAGTATTATTTTATACCCATTGGGAAATACACTCTAACCCCTCTTCATGCAGCATTTTACATTATGATGTCCTGGGGAGGGCCCTGGCTCCCCTTAGCTGTCAAGTTAATGTGCAGATCCAATCTTATTTGTGTTGTTACAGTTGGTTTAATTTACGAAATCAAACCCTACCCTGTGGTGTTTGCTCTGCTAGAAATTAAGTCAGTAACAAGGCCCTGGTCCTGCCTTTACCCCTGTTGGCAAAAGTCTGTGTGTGGTGCACTGACTGCAATGGAGCATTCAAGAGAGCAGGATCAGGGACTTGTCCTTTAGCTTGGTTTTAATAAAATAAATGGAATGGAAAATGTATTGAAATAAAACAGTGGAAACCCACTGACAATTCTGAGTTACAATTCTTCCCTTGTAGAGGGCTCATTGATGCTGGGCTGGAAAATATGACCGAAGACCCATGTCAGAGCCTGAGCAGTGCCCCAGATGGTTCATGTCACCACTAAGCAAACAGGGAATTTAGCTCTTGCATCACCCTCTGCAACTGGGCTCCAGCGGGCTGAAGCAAAGCTACCTGAAGTCACTGGACATCTCACCAACAATCTCACTTTCAGCAGGCATTGGAACAACTCCTGAACTTACACAGTATAGTCTGAAATTTGCCTTGATTTCTTCCTTGATCGAAGCCATCTTTATTATTTTATGTCTGTGCTTATGATTTCTATACAAAATATTATACGTCTGCTTCTGGTTCTGAAGTACAGGACAGGCTAAAACCGCTAGAGCTATTACAGCACTCATGCATTATATCTGGCACTGCTTACAAAGGCTGCTGTTTCACGGTCACAATAATTGGTCTCTTAAGCTCTTTATTGCCTGAAGCCACCTGAATATTGATCCCTGAGGTACCATTGTTTCCAACTAAAATGTCCCAAGTTTTTATTTTCAGGAGAAAAAAATAAAATACACCCAGGACTTTAACAAGTTATTAGACCATGGATGTTCCTCCAAACAAATTCACAGATCCACGTTTGCACTCAAGGAGCAACTGCCTAATTAACTTCTGCAGGAGGGATCCCTACATGAAGCCTATTCCACCAGCCACCCATCCTGGGCACCTGGCACTGTGCAGCCCACCCTCCTTCCACGTTGCCTTTCCTCATCTTGGAATGGAGGGACTGTTCAGCCTGGAAATACTTTGTCCTGGGATATGGAATAAATCTCCCTCTGTGTCTCTCCTGCAGCTTGTGCTCAATATTTTATTCCTGCTACCTTGCCTGGCTCTTTTGAATGATTCCTTTTGCACACTTTGGTTCTTATCTTGTAAGTAAAACTTGTATCATTTTATTGTGAGATGCTGGTGAGGTCTCTTTTGGAGCCAGCTGCTCCTAGTTGGGTGTTATCAGTGAGCCCAGACAGAAATCACTTGTGACTCTGAGTTACAGAAGGTCTGTAAAAATCACCACAGGCACAGTTTAAAGAGGCTACAGAATTATCCAAGCTTTTGTTCTTTCATTAACTAGTTGAAAATATTTTCCTTAAAGTGTTCACTACACAGATGTAGTGTTAAGGAAGAGCCAAATTCTGCTGGCAGCTGCCTATGTGTAAATCCATACTGACCTTTCTGGTTTTATTTCAGTACATTGGACTAATGCATCATAACATAAAACACAGACTTTGACCCTGATAGAGTGACCTTATCACCAGTGGAACTTTCCTGACTTTAACATTTTTGCCCATAACAACATTTCCAGCATCTCTCATGGCTGTCACAGGTCCTATAATGCTTGGTAAATTTATATAAAATTTGAGTTCCCCATGGCATGTGTGAATTCAACAGAATTTCAGATTTCTTAAAAATAATTAGGGAAAAAAGGGTTCTGGTACTGGACAGAAAAATCTGAAAATGTGACTCCAAGACTCAAATCAGGGGAAATAGGTAGGACCCAATTAGCTGTGTTTGTATCTTGTGGCTCAAAGGTTGGAACAGCTGGAGTACTGTCAAGGTGTCATTACACTAGGGTTGACTAGCTCAGTGTTTAAGTATATGCAAGTGGGTAAAATGTGATGTCTAAATACGATGTATGTATTTTTTAGGGGAAAAAAAGTAACAAAACCAGTGTCAGTTGTTTTTAGTCTTCTTGTCAATTTTTTTAATGCCAGTTACCACATTTGGCTTTAGTGGAAAACCTTGGAGGAAATGCTCAACGGTGCAGTAGGGCCACAGGACCTGTGTAAGTGTGTGTGATGTTGTAATTTCCTTGAAGCAAATGGCAGTGTCACAGCCAGTTCCCAGTGTGACAATAAACATTCCCTAATTTGTCATTGTACCTCACACGTCTGATCCTGCTGCCTGTCCCTACAAGTACACTTGCTTGCAGCCCAGTCACCTGCCAGGATACCCCCTGGATTTGGTGCTGAGCTGGCCCTGCACACCAGGGGTGCCTCCGGCCCGCCTGCTGAGGAGGTCACTGGGGCTGGGGACCGCACTGGAGCCACTTCCCAGGCAGCAGGGAAGCCGGCTCCCACACCCAGCCCTGGCTGGGACGGCAGTGGAGGAGCAGCTGCTGGGAATGGTGCAGAGGTACCCAGGAGGGCTTTGGGAGATGGGGAAAGCGCAGGTGAATCTCTTGCTCTGCTGAAGTCAGTGTTGGCATTGCCAGCACCTAGAAATGTGGGGGTTCAATCCTATGCAGTTAAGGAAAACAGAGTATGAAATGTGCTGTGATGACAGCTGTGATGTCACTTGTCACTGATAAAGGTTATGGGGCTTTTAAGTCATGAGCCATAAGCCTCAAATTAGAAGGAGATGTGCAGGGCTCCTTCCCCTCTGCTCAGATAAAGGCAGTCAGGCACACCGGCTCTGTCCAAAGCACAGCAAAACCTCCACTGACTTCAGAGTCTAAAATTTCTGCTCCAGCTTCAGCTCCAGACACTGGACCACTTCCAGCCCCTCTAGCTATATCTGAGAGACTTAAGACACACAGGACTGAGGGTCTAAATGGCACAATGGTGGGCTTCTACTAATGCTAATCAACTAATTGCAGGAGACTTTAATTTTGCCTTTTCCACTCTTAACTGGTCTTCTTAACCCACTTTTTAGCCAGGGCAAAATTAAACATGAGGAAAAAGGCTTATTCAGCATTATAATTATCTACTCCCAAGCTGTATAACAAAATGGTTTACACATTTAATTGGTTTTGTCTAATATTTCCACGTATACAGTAGTCCTATTAATGAATATCATAGCTTCATTACTGCATATCACATTTTGCTATGTTTTGTACCATAAAATAATGTCAGCACATCAATAACTTAAATAACACAAATGTAAACTCATTTTCTGCTTGTTATAATTATGATTTTAGCCTGAAAAGGCCTTTTGATTTGTAAGACCATTCACATAATATGGAATGTAACTTTATTTGTTTTTCTTTTGTATATAATGAGACACCGAAAGCCCTTGTCATCTCTTAACAGGATACTAAAGCAGCTCTGTTTCATGAATGACAGCACAATTAAAGCTAAAAATCATAATTAAAAAAACCCCTTTGTACTGTACAATCTCAAAATAAAGCAAGAAGGATAATGACAATCTTTTGCATTAGCCAGGAAATGTGATTCTCTGCCACTGGGCTGTTTTTTCTTGTTGACAATTCACAGAATGTGTATATGGGTGTAGTTATATGTGTGTGTATATTCTATGCAGAACAGCAGTCCCTATTTTGTTGATCTAGTTCTTCTAATTGTTTAGTTAAACTACCTAGCTGTTACAATTTAGAATACTACATTTAACACATTTAACATCAAGTTTACATACTTGCGTCTTTGAAA
This sequence comes from Pardalotus punctatus, assembly GCA_013400915.1. Taxonomy (NCBI): domain Eukaryota; kingdom Metazoa; phylum Chordata; class Aves; order Passeriformes; family Pardalotidae; genus Pardalotus; species Pardalotus punctatus. Next base: position 326,060 of record VZTX01015208.1, read on the forward strand.
TACTAGGAACTTTTACACATTTTATTTGGCTTTGTAAGGACTGGAATATCACAGATAATGTAACCTACTTGTCTTTGAAAGAATATGGCTGTTCTCAACTAACTCTCTAAGGTTCAGAGTGAAATACATTTCTCCTTATATCTGTAGCTGACTTCAGAGAAGAAAGAGTGTCTTCTTCAGTGGTCAGTCTGATGTTACAGCACAGATTCTGCAGAGATATATATTTATTTAATGAAGGATAATTCTCTCTGGACTTTAGAAACAAGCTGTTGCAGCAAAATTACTTCATTTAGACTAATTTTTTTCTACACAAATCTCAAGAAAAACCTATTCCAAGTATGTTTTGTAGTAGTATCTCCACATGACCAGAGGAGGGCACTTTGAACATCTTTGCACTGCCCAGGAGGCAGATGCAGAAGCACAGTGATACCCAATGTCACACAGTCCTGCCACCTCTCCCAACTCAGGCAGGCATCCTTGTGTCTGCAAAAACACAGAATCTGGATCGTACCACAGGGCTCTGTTCTGAAAACAGTGGGCAGATAAATCACTCTCTTCTTGCTAACTGCGATTTCTTCCGATTTACCCCATTTAATTCAGTGTCGCTGCGGGCTAAATTAACAGTAATGGATAATTGCTAAAAATCTTGTGAGGGGAGTTGTCTCACTCTCCTTCCTGAACATCCCTCTGCTATTAGCCCCTGGTAATTTAGCAAATATTGATTGATTTAACCCTCTATGACTTATTCTGCTGCAGAAATTCCTTGCCTTTAACTGAAAAATGCACTTGGAAAATGCACTTTCTGAGATATGTATTGCAACAGTGCATCTTTTCACATTAAACTCTTGTAAAAGTACTGCTCCTTTCCGCCTTCTGAGGGAGGTCACTCTGTGTCCCAGATCTGCTCTCCTGGCAGAGTACATAGCAGAGAAATCAATCTCTTCTCTTTTCCATTCATAACCACAGTGTGGAGTTCAGCCAGTTTCCCTGCAGGAAACATCTTTTTGGGCTTCATGTTGGCTAAAGGTATCAACCTTCTATGGAAAAGATTTTAATTCCGCAATCTTATTTTATCATAGACAGATTTTTTTGTCACCTCTGCTTTTTTTTTTTTTTTTTTTGGTTTAAGCTTAACGCAGAGAAATTATTAGAAAGGACTTAGAATTTTTTTTTTTTTTTTAAATAAAGTCTCTCCTCCACCTTTGGGAAACACACTGCTTATTTAATGTACTTTTTTCTCCCTCTTTAACATTATTCCATTTCTCTTTTCTTCTCTATTTTCTTTCCTTTTTTTTTTTTTTTCCCTCTTCTTTCTTTTCTCCTTCTTTTCTAGAGCAGACAGGTACAAGAAGGAAGTTGTCTTTCATCAGCAGTCCTTTGAGATAGAGTAGAATTCAGTGAGTCCTCACCATGATAGGATCATAAACTTACTGGGTTAAACCACGCTAACTTTCCCTAAGCTGCCAAGTTTTAGCTGCACCATACATATATGTGTTTCCTTGTGCCTTTTTTTTCTTATAATTTTGTTTTTCTTGATGACCCTGAGCTATGGCTTCTCGTTTCTACCACTAGTCAACCTTCCTTTCTTTTCCGGTTTTGCCGATATAGGCCTCAAAGAAAAAATGGCAGAAGAGCACAAAGTAGCTGAGGTACATGAGAGAGGACCAGATGATGTTCTGCACGTGGGAATGGCACTGGCCCTGCTGCATCCAGGAGAAGACCAGGTAATTGATCACGCAACCGATCAACATCTGAGTGATCTGCGACAAGGTGATGAACATGGCAAACTTGCGTGAGACCCTGAAGCCAGCAGCCCGCAAGGCATAATATGAGTACATGACGGCGTGTACTCCATAGTTCATGGTCATGAACCAGCCACCGCCAGCCACCATGTCCTTGTAGGAATACCAAGAGTAAAGTAACACAGTAATGTGATGGTACCAGTGTAAGAAGATGAGCTTCTGCTTCCTAAGAATAATGAATATTGTATCACCTGTAACAAAACAAAACAGAAAAAAAAAAGAAGAGGGGGAGAAATGAGAAACATATCAAACAATTCTATAATTAATGCAGTGCTCTCTTCCCTCTCCTGTTGCTGGAGCATACAGTACTTTAGAGCATGAAATCCACCTCACCTCTACATCCAAGGACTGTCTAATCTAAGAGCTAGTTTGGCTCCTAATCTCTGCTGCAATCTTTAGAAAACCAATCCACATCCATTTTCCTGTACAGATAACCTTGTCTGAAAACTCCATAGGTTTACTCAGCAGCCCTTGGCTGCAAACATTATCCACAGAAGTCTGGGGTGAGATAGGTGGTTGTACATTTATGATCTCTAACTGTGAGACTGTCCATTATCTACTGTGACTGCAAGAGAAATGCAGCTTGATAGTGAGCAGAAAACCTAGAGGAAGCAGCACAGTGTCCTCTGATTCAAATGTCTACATGCAAACTGAACCTAGTTAAAACCAGTGGAGCCTTTTGAGCTGATACGCAAAAAAAGCTGTTGCATTGCAACCCGCTATACTGAAAAATGCTTCCAGAAAGAAATGTGGGTTATGCTGAAACGCACATCCCTTTTCTGCAGATTCATCTTATTATTGTAGAAAAGTAAATATTCCTCTTTCTCGCTTTTTTTCTTCCTTCTGTTTCTCATGACTGCAATGAGAATCTCAACTAGATAAATGGATATATGTATGCTAGTTTTCCACTGTTATACACACAGTGTTTCCAAAAGGATCCCTGAGATTTGAACCTTGAGACTTAGTTTGATGAATAAGTATCCCAGTAAATCTAAGCCATGAATATTAGTCATGGATGGAAGCAAAACTGCACTGTCTTCACAACACCCATAATAAACCATAATGCTACTGTTCACTTCATTAACTGCAAGATGTTGACTCATATTTTAAGAAGTAATCATATGTTCAATTTATTGTTGCTGTGCATTCTAACTGACGTTCCCAGCTTTAACAACTAAATTTCTGTGGATTTTCAGCAATTTAAGCAGCAGGAAACCAAGGGATTCTGACACAGTAAGGCAACTGGTGTCTGTCTCATTCTTGTTTTAATGCTGATGAATTGCTGTCCTCTAATTTGCTGAATCAAATTACCTGCTGAAAGGTAAAGCCTTATTTTTGCTGTACAGCTGAACACAGTGAGAGCTACAGTCCTTTAGGGTTGCCTAAGGGCATCCTCCAAAATGAAAGCTGGAGGGTTACTCCTTTCCGGCAGAACAACCCTTTCTGACACTAATAAGCCATGGATGAGAACGCATGAAGACTGACTATTAGGCTAGCTTTCACACGTATATCGTAAGTATCTTTACTAAAAAAGCTGCTGCAGAGATAGAAATTTATAAAAATCAGGACTGGAAAATCTAGGGCTATTATGAGAAATTGTCTTCTACTTGGAGGAAGCAGACAGCCACAGCTTTCAATGTCTAGGGAGGAAGCACCTTACTGTTCATAATTGCACACTTAGATGTGTATTAAAAAATGAAAGCTGCAGAACGGAGGCAGAGCCTGACTCAAAGCTTCTTGCTGACACAGCTGTTATAGCCCTCCCTTCACTTCTGTAGCCATGGGGTGTGTGGACTGCCGATTATGCTACTCTTACTTGCCTACAAGTAGCTCAGGAAGAGGTATGGACCAGATTGCTTTTACTTCTTGACTGCCCTGCTATGTATGATCACTCCAGTTTATTCCAGGGCTGGGAAAGGTCTTATTCTACTACACACTGATCTAACTTCAGCCAAGCCAGAATTAACCTCTAGAGACTAAAACAAGCAGTTTGGGGTTGGTTATGCTTACTCAGTTTTTCTAAGATTTAAATGAGATTTTGACAGCGCTGAGACCTTTCTTGTGCTTCCTGCATGGACATTTCTTCCCTAAAAATACACATATGCATACAGAGAAAGAGAAAGTACTCACCTAGTTCGGGTGCTTTGCTTAGCACAAATGCATATGCCCAGAATTTGCTGACAGGTCCAATGTAAAAACTCTGGTCACACACTGACTGTTTCAGGCCTTTGGTCATCAAAATGTACAGCATATAAGCACCAGTTCGAACAGCACCGAATATACTTTAAAACAAAAAGAGAAAATTAAGAAAGGTCAGTGGACATTTGAAATCTACATGCTATCACTTCAAATCATTACGAGGAAAAGGCGCTGAAATAATAAGGTTGAGATGGCTTAAAAGCTGGAAAAACTCTCCTGGCTTCTAGGATGTTACTCTAGAGTTCAGACTTGTAAACTGGACTGCAGCTGTATCCCCTGGTGAAAGTCTGGAATGATAACATCAGTGTTTTTTAATTCATTACTACTGGAATGATCCTTCAGTTTTCAGAAGCGGGGAAATATCTATTTCAGCTCAAAACGACATGCAGAGTTTTGATGCTGATGGCTCAGAAACAACAAGAAATGAGTAGAGAAAATGCTGTATCACCAACATAATCAGGACCAGTTCCCCCTTCTGGTTTCCTCAGTTTTCTCTCACCTCTCCCTGTATTTGTTACACCCACAGGAGCTCTGAGCACAGATAAACCCAGGTAGGGTACACAGATTTTGATGAGGAATCTCAGTCAGAGCCGGTGTTTTGGTGCACATGCTTGACTTCATCCCTTAACAGGTCATTGCTAACAGAGGAAATAGTTAAATCAAGCTGTAAACAGCAGATTCACCTTCACCTCATCAAAGTGAGATGCAAGGTAACAGCACTCTGTAAATGTGAATCAAGAGATTTGTAACGGTATTAATTAGTGCAGTTACAGGGGGGATAGGTTGACATCCAGCTCATGTAAGGAACAAAGGCTACTGTCTCACCAGCAAGGAGCTCTGCAGAAGGAAATGCCTCACTGTTTTATGGCAAGAACATGCCTTCCCACTGTCTAGCATTGTAGCTTGGTGGCCCTTCATAAGCTGTGATGAATACTGGGTGAAGGAAGCAGCTTTCAAAAAAAAGAGAAAAGACAGACACAACCTATTTTGGGGTTGAGTATATCCTACTTTATGCCTACATCATATGTCCTCACCCCTCTACCTGGCTTCATCTTATCTCCCATCTCCCCTCTAACTTCTTTGACCTGCCCTGGTTCCCACTTGTGACTATTACATGCCAGCAGGCAAAACAAGCCACCTGATGTATAAACACATGTGGGTAATGCAAGCTACCATGCATGCAAAGTGTATGAAAGAAGGAACAGTTCCTCTGAAGTTATACATTCTCTGTTACTTGTCTTGTTTAGACCACATTCTTTAAAAAATGTGTTTCAAAATCATCAAGGCAGCCTCAAAAGCTGAGTTCTGCGGCAGTTTTTATGGCACTTGTTCAGACTAGATGGTTCCAGTAAGCCTACTGAACATAAAAGCTGCTGACCTAACATATATAATTTGCACGGAGTATTTAGATTTCCAAATCTGCAGCATTGATACACCCAGTCAAACCTGCCTGCTGCTAAGGAACAATGCAGCTTGCTCTACCCTGTCCACTGCACCAAGTGGAGTGCCACAGAGCCTGCTGCTCTTCGGGCTGTCAGAGCCATCACCGATGGGGCTCTATGGCCAGGTCATGCCCATGGAGAAGCGCTGCATCCTGGCTCCTGTGCCATTACCTTTCCATGCCCGAGGTTTCATTGCGCCATCAGCAAATTCAGACAATTGTGAGCACTTACAAAGCTACTATTATTATCTGTTATTTGCACAATGGTATTTGCTCATGGGCTCTACTGCCAAATGAATCCTCTTGTACTATGTGCAGGTAGAAAAACACCCTGCTGTGGTACAGGTGTGATGAAGAAGTTTAGCTGAGTCTGTGTCTCCCACTAGCATTGCCCAAAGCAACACACATATTCCCACACTTAGGCAAGAGAGCCACTGCAGTCTCTCACTTTCATCCACCCCTGCATACAGAGGAGACAGTGCAGTGCTCTCAGCATCTACACAGCCCATAGTGCATCCTCTCCTTGTAAGGTTATTTCCTCCCAGAAATGCTCTCTCAGCACACTTTTCTCAGGTCTTTCAGGCATCAGTCATTTTAACTCGGCAGAGAGTGCCAAAACCCGAAGGAGGAGTTTTGAAATGAGGTGCAACTCATTCTGTGTCTCCTCTTTGGTGTTTAAAACATGCCCTCTTTTTTTTCCTTTCCTTTCCTTTCCTTTCCTTTCCTTTCCTTTCCTTTCCTTTCCTTTCCTTTCCTTTCCTTTCCTTTCCTTTCCTTTCCTTTCCTTTCCTTTCCTTTCCTTTCCTTTCCTTTCCTTTCCTTTCCTTTCCTTTCCTTTCCTTTCCTTTCCTTTCCTTTCCTTTCCTTTCCTTTCCTTTCCTTTCCTTTCCTTTCCTTTCCTTTCCTTTCCTTTCCTTTCTTCTCAGGAGCTGCATTTCTCATTCCCAAGAAGACAAGAGATCCTGACAGAGATGTGATCTGATCACTTCCTGAGGCAGTGAACTCTTCAGGCTAGCCAGGGCATGCTGCTGCCTGCTCCTATGTTTTGGGTGGTTGCAAAACTGGGTGGAGGAAGATCAGGCAGAAAACCTAATGATACACTGGTTCTCCCATTAGCAAGTATCTCAGTGCTGACATTAAAGTGGGAGGAAAAAAGGAAACTTCAAATTATGAAATCAAATAGCCGCAAGCGATATGCCTTTCCCTATAAAGAAGCTGTATCACTTTTCTAAAAAACTGTTACTAAAGTTTTAAAACTAAAGAGAATTCTGTGCCATGAACACAAACACAAATGAGAACACTTGTTCGAGCAACAGGCAAGCAATGATCTAACTGTGATTGAGTATGGACACCCAGGAATCTAATCTAGACTGACAACAGAGCCAAAGAGTCTGTGCCTGGTGGGGATTACAGTGTCCCTTTGCTGTCTCTGAGATTATATTGGTATAATTCTTCCCATCTTTCCGTTTAGCAACTACTGCAGAGCTCTCCTTGGGGGGCACATACACACTGATTCACACTCACATACTTTTCTACAATTCCACAGGATGGTGGCTTCCTCTAGTTCCATGACTCTAGAAGTGACTCCAGTTACAGCTCCACATGGTGTGCATCAGACTGATCTGTATTTTTTATCAGCAGAAAATGAGTTACATTTTCACATAATTCACGTTGGAAGGCTTTATGAATAAGAAGGACAGCAAACTGGAAGAAACTGATTCAATTACCTAAATAGACACCATGATCAGGTAGCTGCTTATGAGAATTGCTGCATGCCAAAACACTGCCTTGCCAACAAGTACATGCCAACTGAGACTGAAAAAGATCTAATGCATGCCTGCAAATGTGTCTTGCAGCCAGAGAGCTAGGACTGCTTTTTGTGCCCCTGCCACTTAATCTGGTTTGTTCTGTAAGGTAAAATCAACCAACAAATTTCTGTCTTGCAAAGACACGATGTGCAGCAGAGTGATGACATTGCTTACTCAGTAAATCACTTCTGCTTCATTCTGTCCTCGCCCTGCTCTCTGCTGTAGCTTTTGTGAGGTATTGAAATGAACTGCTTACCAAAGCAGTCTGTCTGGTGGGAATCATCTGCAGGGATTTTAGAAATAAGGTAGCAGTGAATTACTGTACAGTTACAGTCTTTTACAACTAGAGACACTGATCAGAAACCACACTATCTAACGAAGCTTTCTCACCTATTCAGGCTCAAAATATCCTGCATTCTCCTCCCTTCAGGCAGTGACTCCTCTGGTAGGTTAATAAAAGTGGAATTTTACTGTCCATAGTATGATCAAAATATATCCATGAGTAAAATACAAACGAATATTTTTCCCTCTCAAACTTCTTTTCAAACAGGGATTAGTGGGTTGACCTTGGCTGCATGCCAAGTGCCCACTAAAACTGCTCTATTAGTTCCCTCCACAACTGAACAGGGGAGAGAAAATATATCAAAAGGCTCCTGGGTTGGAATAAAGGCAGAGAGAGATCACTCACCAGTTACCATCATGGGCAAAACAGAGTCAACTTGGGGAAATGACTTTATTACCAATCAAATTAGGGTAGAGTAATAAGAAATAAAATCTAAGTCTTAAAAATACCCCCCATCTTCCCTTCTTCCTGGTCTTAACTTTATCTTGAATCCTCTACATCCTCTTCCCCAGTGGCAAGGGGAGGAGGGGGATGAAGAACGGCCCTCCTGCTAACAAAATCTGGCCATAGAAATCCAATACTCAGAGGGCCTCAAAACACATCCCATGCATGGGTTAGGTGCAGAATTCAGAAAGAGGGAAACTGAGGGATGGAGAACTGGCTGATGGGAAGACCATGCAGACATTATTGTCTGAAACCTATTGCTGCTTTTTGCCGTCTCCATCCTATTTGCCAGGAGGGAGTGAAGTATGTTTCTCAAAAGCCCTAGTGAGCAGCAGGTACCTCAAGCCTTCAGTCCAACCCCCGCTGGCATTGTAGCAGGCTCAGCTCCTCCTCACACTGGAGGCCACTTCCCATTTTTGCTAGGGCTGCTTTCTATGGAGACCCAGCCCTGCCCTTGGCCTCGGACATCCCAGTCCAGGATCAATACTGCAGAACTGAGCAGGGAATGTGACTTCCAAATAAAAACAAATTTTAAAGTTCAGCACAGAATATAGTAACATGTCCTAAAGGACAATCACAGAGCAGAAAGTCTCTGCTCTGGTTTTCATCTTTAAAAAAACGTAACCAAACAAACCACACAATCTGTATACAAAGAACTAGATAAAGATGGCATTGAAGGGGATAGAAATCTTGACTATGGCTATGGATGAATGAAAAATATGTTAGCTACAAGCTGGAGATTTGTGGAGTATCTTTCCCAGAGCATCCATCCACACTCAGCACCAGCAGAGAGCAGCAGGGAGCCCACAGACAAAACCCAGCTGTGCTGCACAAAATTAAGGGCTGGTGGGGACTTCAAGCAGAACCCTCCTTTCCCAGGCCTCACAGGCTGTTCAACAGCCCAAACCACGGGTGCCCAGCTGGTTCAGCCAGTCTCTGAGGTGTTGGACTACACTGTGCTGTGGGTGTGCTAGGCTAGTCCAGCAGCGAGCCAGCTGGCCACCCAGAGCTCCCACGGGCCCAGGTCCAGCTCCTGCTCCCTGCCTGGGGCCCAGCTGGAAAAGAGAAAATATTAATTCTGCCCTGACCTGCTTACATGGTGACTCACAGGAGTCCTGGCAGGTGAGTCTGTGCCCTGGGAGCACAAGGCTATGGCAAAAAGCACAACATCCTCCTCTGTGAAAGCCACATCCCGAGAGCACGCCTAGAAACAGCAGCTACTGCAAAAAGGGGCAGCAGAGTATTTCAGTTCTTAGCTAAGCAACAGAATACATGCAAACTATGAACTGATACGGGGAAAATGCAGGGAGAAAGCATATGTAAGAGACAAACAACTTTCAGAACTAAGTTTCTTGAAAAGAAATGCAGCATCATCAAACATTACTGAACACCCCAACAGGACAATTGTCAAATCAGCAAAGAAACTCAGAAACTCCTGGTATTACCCAGCACTGTGTACCAAGGTGGGTGCATCTCCATGTGAAAGAACATCTCACATCCTTCAGTCTGCTGTGCTTTTTAACTCATTCCTAAAAATAAGTTTGTAACAAAGCAATTTTTCAACATGAGTGCTATGTATGTTTTGTAGTTCTCTGGAAGTATTTATAGTTTTTCTTCTCCACCTGCTAAGGGCAAGTTTCTTTCCAATCACTCCTTCCTTCTGCAGTCTTCTGCAGAAGAAAGAAGAAAGTCTTCTGCAGAAGAAACCTGGTCCCAGAGCACCAGCCCGTCAACAATGTGCACCACGAAGACAACACAGCAGAGACAGGGCTAGGTCACAGATTTCTTAAGAAACTGATGGATTTTGTTGCTGAAAATCAAGCTGTTTGTAAATTTCCATCTCCCGTAAGACCCTGCTTTGGCCACATGAGAAAGAATGGTAGTTTTGGCTGACTCAACAGACACCGAGGCACCCGCAGAGGATGCAGGCATTGAAGGGAGCACTTGCCTTGCAAACCAGCAGAGGGAAGGGCTTTTTCCAAGTTTGTATTATTTTTCCCTAGGTGACTTCAGATGAAGCTGGTAGACAACTTCTGGGAAATGGCCGATTCCAAGGACGAAGCACACAAAGATAGGTCCTACCTACCAAATAGGGCAGGAGTTCTGGGAACATGCATTTGTATAGCAACCACACACTAAATATATATTTACAGCTGTATTATAGAAAGACAAACCTAAACTGTTACCTGTGTAGACAGGTGAGGTAGTCAGATAGCAGTGTGCTTGCTGCGTTGCGATTGCTATGGTTATTATACTATCAACCCAGTGGGAAAGATGGAAAATTTAATGAACCATTGGCCTGCTCCTAATCTAAAATCTGTCTTTATATTTTGTGGTGGTTTAAGGTCCCCTTGGAGCTGAGTACTCCAGGAAACTGGTAACCTTTATGGGAAAAAGAGAAGACAGTCAAACAAAATTTTAGAAGTTAAATCAGAATTCTTATGGGAATCTACCCTCATCATCTGTTAAAAAAAAAACAAAACAAAAAAACAAAAAAGAAAACGCTTTTTTTTTTTTTCAGTTCTCCCAGGATGTGGGTATAGAGAGTGTAGTTTCTTTTTAAAGTTAAGCAGAACCAAAAGGGGATGTTCAGGTTAAAGTGTCTATCTGGGTAATGACAAATGAGAAAAGGATACACTACAGTCTGGTTTGTGCTGACCAGAATTATGGACCAACAGCCTACTGACTTTTCCTGGTACCTGGCTGCTTATTCAAAGCCCATTGTCCCACAGCCTTTTGTAGGCAGACCTGCAAGACTGTTTTGAGGCTGGGAAATGAATTAAGACCATGAGAGTAGCCTCTTCAAGAGCCGGTCTGACAGAGGCAGCATTCCTTCCTCCATGGGGAGGGGACTGGTGAGAAACCTGGTCACACACCAACCTTCCGTGCACTGAAGCAAAGGGCAAGTGAGAAATACGTTTCCTGGCTACTTAAGTTTCCTTAAATTTTGCATCCATGGGCACATGTTTACAGGGTATCACAGAGAGAGAATGTGGCTCCTGTGGGCTCCACTTTCTGGGGGGTTGATGTGTGCAGGAACATAGCAAAGGAGCAGCACAACCCACCAGAATGTGCAATTGTTTCGATCTGCTTTCTAATACCCAAGCTGCTTTTGGGTGTTTGTGGCTTGGTTAGATTTTATTGCAGCTGTTCCTCCACTTCTTTTTTTTTTAAATGAATCACCTCTTAAGTCTTGTTGGGATTTTTTTCCACAGATGGACATATTTATCCGCATCTGGCCAGCTCTGCAGTGGGAAAGGATGCGTAGCACCAACTTCACTGCACAATGTGCAATATGCGATTGTGCAGTATTTTTAAAAAAAAAAACTTGGACATTCCAGATGGAACAAGTCTTCTAAAAGAGAGGAGGAATCAATTATGCCTGTGAAAATCTTAATACATAGTGTCACTAAAAGGTTGTCAGACTACCTAAATGTTATTTCAGATGTGACTCCCGGCTTAGTTTGTGTCTTGATGGTATTCAATAAAATTGAAGTTACATAAATTCCATGAATTACAAAAAATCCTGGATCTTCTTGTATTTAAACAGGTGTAGAAACTATATGGTTTCTTTAGACTTGTCTTTGATTGCAAAATCATGATATTTGTACTGTACGGTGAGAAGTCAATCATTAAGTACAAATGAAATGTGACCAATGCCTACAAGCTATCGTTTGGCTGTTGTTCAGTGACCTACATGGAATTAATGGCTCTTATTTTGATTTCATAGAGTTAATGAGATCTGTTGTTAAGTCACTGCAATATAATGAGTCCTCTAAACTCTCAGAAAAGCAGCCTGGAAAACGATCTGGCACCCAACATCCTAAATGGTCAATGTGACGAAAGGGCAACCTATATGAAATATTCATTTGTATTAATAACTGACTAGAAGAACCAGCTTTTTAAGTCTGTGCCTAGTTATTAAAAATATTTTGCTAGGTTTGTGGAAGAGGGTTTAACTTACCAAATTAAATTAATCAGTCTCTTGGTCAGTCAAAGATACAGAGCAATATGGTACTCACCTAAATGATAAAAAAGGTTGAAAAAGAATAGTACTGACTCTGCATTTGGTTGCTCTTAACTCTAAATGTCATATTTCTGAGGTGTTTTATAAGCATTTCAAAGACAAGACTTCTTAACAGTGAGTTACCTTGAAATCGTAGAGAGACCCTTTTCAAATTACAGCTGATGAACTCAGCCCAATTGTTATAAGAAATGGCAAAGAAAATTAACATAATTAAGCTATTGTTTCATCATCTTCCAACACTTCCAAAGTGCTTTCAAACAATGCTGAGGTTAGTGATGGAGAGGGAGACCTGTTCCTGCAGAAAGATTGTTGTAAGACACTTACAAAGTACTTCTCTGTTTTACCTCCTAGAACTGATCCAGGTACCTCCCCAGAAGGCTCTGTCTCCTCAGTGAATCTACTTTAGATGAAAAGGACATTTCCATTCTCTCCACAGAGCAGACCTTCCTCTGCCATACTAAAATCTTGGTCTTCTCTGCTTTCCAACAGCCAAGACCTACCACCTCCAGCTTGGGCTGTCCCCAAGTTACCAACACCTCAATAATATTCAGGCCAGGAACTGCTTTAAGTCAGTTGTTCCTGCATGAAGAACTGCTAAGTAGAAAGCTGTTCATAAGTTCGGGATCTATTCAGATAACTTCCTTCAGACTTCTGTCTTTGTTGGCAAATCCAAGGCCCTTAACACAGTATTTGTGAATACCTCACAGAACTTTATGGCCTTTACTCATGTGACAGCCTTCTAAGGTGGTTAAGCATAAGACTCATTTCAAAGACAGAGAGGTGAAGCAAACTGAAATTGTCCTGTCAAAAATCTGTGTCCGAATTGGGATAAGAAATGATGTACAACTTCATAAGTCCAAGGTTGTGGGTTCAATTCCAGTATGGGCCATTTACATAAGAGTTTGACTTGATGATCTTTGTGGGTCCTTTCCAACTCAGAATATTCTGTCAATCTGTGAGTTGTGGTTCAGTGCCCTACCCATGAGGTCTGTTTGACGTAAGCAGAAAGAGGTCTGACCTCACTCTGTATCACTGAAAACAGTACAGTTGAAATAACAGTGAACACACTCCAATAGGAGGAATTTTCTTTAGAGTCCTTTGACCTACTACAGATTTTCTTTTCACTTCCTAAAGTTGCTCTCTAAACCTTCAAGTCCCAAGTCCTTCATCTTAATTACCTAAGGTACACCTGTATCTTTCAAGATAAAGTGTTTACAGACATAAAAGTTGTTGGTACACCTCTTAACAACACTTCATTGTCTGCACATTTGGTATTGTGGCAGCACACTTCCAAGATCTAAAAATAGAGGGTGATGTGCCGAGACATACAGTCCAAGTTTACAAAGCTGTGCTGTCCTAGAAACACCAACAGCTGAAAACTTTCTGACCTAGCCAGAACACCAGATATGCCTTCCACAGATGCAGGTAGACCTTTGCTTTCCCTCTGTTTTCCTTTGATACATTAGGCAAACACCAGTGTGGTGCTTGGCCTGATTTGGTCTGACGCAGCTGGACAGAAGTGACAGAGAAGGTGAACGTACAGAGCAAGTTTCAAGAGCACCCATGCTTCTACCTCCTCCCCCCTGTCACACCTCCTGAGTCCGTGCAGGACCAGACTGCAACAACTGACCTTAACCATAAGAGGAAATATTTGTATTTTCAACCTCATGAAAGTTTTGCACTTGTTCTAACCATTGTTGCTGTTTTGCACCAGTGAACTCCAGAATAAAATCAGGTATGGATCGGAATCTATGATGGGGTGCCTAACTCCTTGTGACATGAGCAGATACAAAAGCCAGGTGGAAAATTCAATGCCAATTTTCTTAAAAACACCTGTTCTCCTTTATGCATGCCTTCAATTGATAAAACTACAAAAATGCAGTTTTAATCCTATTCAGCAGCAACAGATTCTGTGGGAAATCTATTTTAAAAGCCTTTTATCCAGCCAAATCTATGAAGGAAAAGCCTGAAGACATAGCCAGTGAGTCAACCATGGACAAAACCAGAACCCTAAACTCTCACTGTAAAATGAAAATATCTGATTACTTCAAAGTCAATCTTTCAGAGGACTGCAATGCTTCTTTTTGTATGTTTGGGGTTTAGGACTATCGTAACATTATTGAGCACCTAAGATGAACTCCTTTCTGCTGTATATTGTTTGCATTTCACTGGGAAAAAAGAAATCACTCTGGCTATAATTTTCTCACATTATCCTTTAAAAAACATAAGTTTGAGCACAGATGTGAAAAAATGTTACCAAGTTCTCTCTGGTGCTGATTAACTATGGTAACTGTTTACATGCTCATTCTATATTTAGCTATTTTAGTGTAAAACTGTAAAAGCAAAGGAGGTTTTTGCCACCATATTTTACCTGTTGTTAACTGTGTTTAGACAACCATGTGCTCAGTTACTACAATTCAGCTGCTAGCAGATAATTGAAAGCACAGAAACTCCCTCATGCCTGTGTCCTCCAAGGCCTAGCCTATAGATAAACTTATTTGGGACCATTATTTATTCTCTTACAACAGGCAGAAGGAAGAAAAAATTATGGAAAAAGCACCTTGGTTCCATTATATACCTTCTTCCTATGGTAACTGAACATCTTTAAAAGCACTTTTTCAAAAATTAACAGAACAGTCATTTAAGAGTGCTTATGTTAATCTCATTCTTTAAAAAGAACACAGAACTCATCGTCTTCAGCCCGTGTGTCTGAAAGGCTTCAAGGTATCTACAAATTACTAAACCATTGTAATTAAGAGCACAATTTTCACAAATGTTTCAGACTAGAAAATGTCTTTAACTTCCTAAACTGCCTGAAAGCTTGTAATGACTAATGCCTTTGTTCCCACTTGCAATTTTACCTCTCCAGCTGAGAGAGGAGAGGGAATGCACTATTTGAAAATGTTCCCTTTCTTTGGGAAGGCAAATGTGATTAGTAGCAATAGGCATTCTCTGTGGCACTTCTCTGCTCTGAGCTCCTGTATCCATGCATCTCACAGAGAGCTCTCCTGGCCCTCTCACGCTGGAGCTATCCCACCCCACCACCCAACCCGCAAGCAGCCTGCTGCCGCTGGTGCCCTGCTGCCCACCCCGCTGTGCTGGTCTGGCTGGTTCCATGGCCATTCATTTACCTGGACTGGCGAATGATGCAGCTAAAATAGTCTCTCCTCCACTTCTTCATTTTAATGACATGATTTCATTGTTCTCATTCATAGTGGGGAAAACGAAGACTGGGGAAGGCAGAAGCCTTTCTTGCCAGCCTTGGCACTGGAGTTCAAAATGTGGCACCGTGCTCAGAGCAGCTGCTCTGCTCTAAGAAGCCACTGAAGAAGCATTTAAGACAGTGGTTGGTATCTCTGCTGGGTCTTGTTTCAAATATGCTCCTTTACAGGGTGACAGAAAATCCCAGGACTGACTCAAAAGCTCAGAAATACACAGGCTACAGTCGAGAACACAGCAGGAACTGCACCAGTGCTGTATTAGGGACCATTATGTATATTACAGATTCCATCTCTACAACCCACTGCTCTGAATTACAGAAACAGGTTCCTCCAAAACATACACAATGCGAGGGCATGAGAACACCAAGAATTTAACAAGCCCCAAGAGTAAAACCTTCCTTCTGATGTTTTGCTGCCCAGCTGCTCCTCAGCCTCTCTCCATGACCATTTCCTAACTGGGACGGAAAACAAATGGATCTTGCAATTCACCCACACAGTCCTTCTTTACCATCCTTGAAGGTGAAGGAGACTCATTCAGGGTGGAGTCCAAGCCACAGTAATGTTAAAAAAAAAGGTAGGAATGGGGGAAGATGAGGAATAACACTTCAGTTTTTTTTCAGTATGGCACTTGCTTATCCTAAAAGCTGCTGGTTAGCATTACTGGAAGCGTTTTATAATGAGGTTCTCTGGCTGTCAGTACCATGTGTGTGAGGACAACTTGTGCTGATCTTTGCAGTTATTATCACTCTTTTTGACAGAAGACTTTTCTTTGCATAAATTCACGCATACTTTGAGGTTTGGGCTCAGTCCTATCAAAATCCCAAAGCGAATTTGAGAGAATTCTCCTTCCCTTTCTAAAAAAGACTTCCATCACTGAATCAAGCACACAAGCCTTGCTTTTCAGACCTGTCTACTGTACTGATCCAGATGCCTTTCCAGAAAGCTTTTCAATGCAAATCATTTGAGTTTTCATTTGGGACCAAAACCTGAAGTCAGGCCAGCTCAGACAGATTTAGAAATTGTGCCAATATTTTACATGGCTCTAAGAAATAATTTATCATTTGTGCAGCTTTATAGACCCATAAGCATATGCATACATGCCTGGGTGGTATTAGGATCCCATGTGATAAATTTTGGGGAAGATAATGAGGTCTATTAAAGTGACGGCTCCTCTGTGGTTTCCGAGTGAGGGCAAATACTGTATGTCTTGCATCAGCCTTTTTTTATTCCCCGGTAAAAATCCCTCACTGTGGGGCCACTCCCTTTGAAGAGCCCTTCCCTCTTGTTGGCAGATTTCTTAGTCACAACTCACCTGGCTCCCCAAACCATTTCTTTGTTCTTTTTATTGACAAAACTAGAAGGAAAGCCAGACCTAACTTATTTCTTTCCCTCCCCAGGGACCTCATTAAGCATACCCAAACAGTGATATCTCTGCAGGGCTCCCAATCAATGGACACTGTCATCTAGAGATTTTAATCACATTAACACCACAGCAGAGGACAATCCATCTGATTCTCCCTCCCTAAAGTGGCAAACTCAACAATTCTGCCAATTGCTGCAACTACTACTCATAAGGCTTATTTGTATGTGTGGATAAAAATCAATCTACCACAGCTACTGCCATCCAGTCTTTCCTCATGGAGCCTGAATTACCTCTCCCGGAAATGCAATTTGATCCCCCAGACCCGCTTTCCTTATGATTTGGAATAGCTATATTCAGGCAATCCTTAGAGCAGAGTACACAAACAACTAATCAATAAAGTGAAGTTTTGTGAGCTGGTGGGAGAACTTGCACTGCTTACAAAGCATAGTAGGGGAAAAAAAAAGAGCTGGGTCTAGATCCCTACCAGCAGTCTGTGCAACGGAGAGGAAGATAATTGGTGAAAATAGGAAGCGTTATACTTGCATAGAGAGCCTTACCCAGAGTGCTCAGCAGCTGTGCAAGGCCCGCGGGGTCTTGGCAGAGATAAGCAGGGAGCAATGGTCAGGCTGAAGGGCAGCTGCACTCAATCATCACCCGAGGAACACCAGAGAATAGCGCAAGCTGCTTACAGGGACACCCTTGTAACCATACGCTGCTGAAAAACACTGAACTGTTTGTTTTCTTACAGCCTATGAAAAATAATTTTCCAGCTCTACCCACGCATCCTTGTATCTCCTCTGGCTTCCAAAGAGTCAGTTACAAGCTAATCAATAGTAATTACCTATCATCTGGTCTTACTCTCTTCAGTGTGCTGCCACCTGCCATTGCTTCCTGATAGTCTGGCACATGGAGGGTAGGAACTTGCAGGAACAATATTTCTTGATGAAAGCTGTTACTTCTTGAGCAATAACTCATTCTTCCACCACTAAATAATAATTGGACTTTGGTTGTAGCTGAAATTTCCTGGCACTCTGTGAAGGCTGCATACTCAATGAGATATTTTTCTTTCAAGAAACATTTCCTAGTTCTTAGCTATTTATTTCGGCAAGTTTGGACTGTGACTAAACTACTAAAACGGAAAAAAAGAAAATAGATTTTCAACTTAAGACTTGTGTTTGGTGCAAAATCTCACAGGAATTAAGGAATCCATCTGAGGATTTCTAAAGTAGCCCATGAGGATTCATAAGCACTGTGTACCTCTTAAGCAATCCTTAATGAACATGTCAGGGGCATTTGTGCTTGTTCCTGTGTTCCTGTGTTGTTATTGAAATTATTCTCAACATCAAACATCATCTCAAGGCAATCTTAGAGTAAGTGTAGAATTGCAGAGATTTAAATGATAATCAAAAAAAGTGGCGTTATCTAGTTCTGCAGGATAAATTAAAGATGCTTACAGGATCAAATGTATCAAGTTGGCAGAGTAACTGTCATGTATAGCACTGAAATGTATGTCTTCAGAAGTCTGAATTATCCTATGCAAATAAAGCCAAAAAGTAATAAAGCAAAAGATTTAGCAAAGAATCAAGCCAACCAATGAAGCCAGCCACCAGTAAAGCTCTAAAACTGGCAGATAACAAAGACAAATCTGAGTTACAGGGAAACACTAGCATTTGACAGAATAAAGGAGGCTTGAAGAAGCTAAATTATAATGCAACCGTAGTGAGCTGCTCAGATCTACAAATTTAATTCCAATTGCAGGCATGGAGCTACTGACCTTCTTTTTCACTGTGTCCTCAGTGGGGCAATACTCCTGCAAGCACCTAGAGAAGCTCACATCTCAGGGATTCCCCTACAGTTGGCAAATAATTTTTTTTTTTTTTTAAATTCAACAACCTAGGGGGAGAATGCTGAATGGTACAGGCACGAGGGGACACATTTGTTTAGAAGAAGCTAAACTTGTGACAAAACAGTGACTCTGCTAAACCAGGGGCCAACACCACCACGCAGCCAAGCCCTACGTGCGAGCACTGCTGGGGCTGGCAATGTTCATTAACAGCTCGTCCGCAGATAAAGCGTTGGATTTGATAGGTCATGCAAGTTAACACCTCTCCGTGCTGTATTCCCACTGTCTCCAACAAGCACAAGCTGTCGGGGCCTTACTCAAAAGAAAATACAGGGAGATACCAGTTCCCCAGGGATTTCTGCATGGAGGAGGCACTTTTACTATGCTCATGAACCAAGTACTGAGGCTGAGTAAACTACAGAAGTGCCACCACAAGGGGAGAGAAGGGAGGTTTGATTCCTTTTGAATTAATTATCTGCTTTCTCTCTAGTACAGTTCCCTGCTTAAGCCACCAGAGAGATGCTGTTTATTCCTCAAATACATATTTCAATCTGCTCCCTGTATGAAATTGAGAGGCAAAGTTTCACACCTGGGGGCTCTGCTTTGGGTACCATTGATGCTGAGCGGTAACCCCGAGAACTGCCATGGGCTGGGAAAGGGTGAGCTCAGGAGAAAGGTGTAATTCAAGGTGACACACTGAGTGTCAACACACTCATTAACTGTGAGAGAGGGGAAGGAACAGGGGCAAAATGAACACAACAGCTTTCCAAATTATGTACTGAATTCATTTTGCTAAGATGTTAATTTTCCAGCATAAAGACAAGCAAGTCAGAGAAAAAGGAAAGGTTTTAAAGAAATGAGACCTGGCTTAGCACTGAGAAAAGAGATTTTCATTATAATTTTTAGACAGTCCTATCCATATCTCCTGTACAGTAGAACCAGCCAGGTCTCACAGTGACTCCTTGGTTTACTTTTAATTAGGCCTGAGCAGGTAAAAACAATTAAACCAGCTTACATTCAAAATCATTTTGATGGACACAGGAGTCCACAGGAGTAACAACAGAGTGAACGAAGGGGTGAGATTTTAGGAGATGGGCACAGCATTTTGTCACTTGGCACCAGTTACAATCCTGGGAATAAGGATAGTTAGAATAAATAAGGTACATATTGGAGATACATCTTCTTGAAAGTACTTTATTGCTTTTAACCTATATATTTTTATCACCCCTACACTATTTTTTTAATGCCAGCTAGCATTTGTTTTGCACTGTATGAATTCATTCTACACAACAATGTTTTCCTACTGGAATTACAATAACTTACGGAAAAGAAACTTTTCTTCTTAAACTGTTAAATCTCATCCAAGGGATTTTTGTCTTCTCTCTAATCATTCTGAATTTCTACTGTTCACCCAACATTCAACTTCAGCTCCAAAATGGTAATTAAAAAGATGTTTCTTTATCTGTTACGTAAGAAAATCAGGTAAGTATGTACAGAGGAACATGGTCCTATATAAATAAATTGTTAAGCAGGTGTATATTAAGCCTTTTACTGATTTGGTTTCTGAAAAATGTCCTGAGAATATGCATTAATGCTTTACAAATATAGGGAATGTTTCACTTTGAGTTAATTTGCTTTACAATTTATAAGTGAGACAATTGTTCACCTTAAATGCTGCTAATTAATTTTAATGTTATTTGGCAAACATTCCTCTTATCAGTAATTAATTTTCTCTTTGAATGTACTGTCAGGACCTTATAAAATTTCAGACTATTTTAAGATTTTGATGGGTTGCTCAGCAACATACGAAATTAAGTTGTATTTAAATCTCCAGGGCAAGAATCTGTGAATAGCAGCTCTTGCGATGGTACATAAATCTCAATTATCTTTCATCGATTTTCGTACTTACAAGCATAATAACTAGAAATGTATTTCAGAGTCACAAATCCAAGCAAGTGAAATCTTTTCTTTAAACATATGCTTAGTCTCTTCTGTTCAGTTCAGCTCAGAATTGAGCTCTTCACAAAAAGATGAGTCTCGGACTACTTTCTCAGGAGCCCTCTGTGGAACAAGTGCAAACCCCTCTACATGTGCTGCTGTGCCTCCAGAAGCAAATCACTAAACACCAGTCCCATAGAGGCAAAGTGAGTCACCTTCTTTTAGTGAGTCCTTTTGGGTCTGTCTTTCAAATATAAGACCTGTGGTTGTGGGAATACTTTGCTTTTGAGGCTCTGGTTAGCTTTGTGGCAAGCAGCTAGAGACCTTTTAGCTACATTTGATACCATTTCTACTACTTAGAGAGAAAGTGCTTACCAGGAAGAAAAACATTTGGAAACCCTGTATTGACACCAACTTATTTCCACCACTGCTACAAAGTGTAGCTGGGTTTGGATTAGAATCTAAGTGATCTCAGGATCACTTAGATAAGAGCATTATGGTATGGCTTGGCTAGATGAAGAGATATTCCTCCTCTTGCTGCACCCATCAGCATGATCAAGCTTAGCCTCTTGCCTACAAATGACGGCATCATGTTAGATGTTTTAGCTTCTTTGCCTCCTGTATTGATGTGACAGTGCTCCCTAGGGAAGACAGCCTTTTACTATTATTAGTTAGAGCCTTGACCCTGAAACTTCTGTTCTCAGCCCCTTAAGGATGCAGAGCACAGAACAGTGCCACGCTGCTGTCCTCTGTGAAGACGAGGTGATCAAACACCTTTAAGCTTCTTGATAGAAACACTACCCATACACAGACTCAGTGGCCTATAAAAGGAATTACAAAAATCCATCTGATATGTAATGAAAACATGAATTAATGACTTCGTATCCTTCTGTGAGTCTTGGCCTCAGCTTTGCTGATCTCTACAGATGCCAGCATCACACTTTTGAGAGATTCCAAGTAAAATATTCAATGAATGGCCCCAACTTTATGTTCAAAGTGTCATGAACATAAAACTGGCAATTCAGGTTTGATGTGTTCTGCAGATTTTCAACCCCAAGAAGTATTTGGAAAGACAGGACTGACTGTCACTTTGATTGTGTAGGTGAAACAGCAATGGTTTCATTGGTGTCTTATAGGACTGAAGAAAAACCTTTTGTGTAGCTTCCTAACAGCAGGTTCCTGTTAACACAGAGCAACACAGGACTGCTCCCCTAACGACCTCAGCACATAATCAGGCTGGGTAAACACAATTAAAGTGCAGAAAACAAACCGAAACAGAACAAAATAAGAGACTGAGAACATTTCGGAAAACAAATTTTCAATGCCTGAAACAAGTCAACAAACCTGCTAGGGACCAAAAAATCAAACCAACCCAGCAACCCCAGTATCTCAAACCCATTTCTCAGCAAAAGATTTCAGGAGATCATGTTTTCACAGTGGTTTCCAAGTGAAAAGCGAGATTTACTGTCATTGCTCCTACTGAAGTTTTCAGAGACAAAATGTTCAAAACAAGTCAATGCTTTCAAAGGGAAATAAAGCTGCTTTTTTCCTCAGAAATCCTGCTGGCTGCCAGTGTTGACACAAAACTTGCTCTTGACCAGGCTCCTGAATGCTCAGCAAGCTCAGCAGGGTGGTGTAGTTGTTTTGTTTATTTATAAGCGTGGCAAGTTTCCTACTGTAGCAGCTACCACATTTAAATGATCTTGGCAAGAGCGAGGCATACAGGATACATTCTGAAGAAGGACCATGTGATTGTCTGGCAGGCAATTTCCTTTTCTTTTAAAGCCCAAAACACATCTTTTCAGCCTCTGCTAAGTGTTACTATTTCTGAGGATATTTGAAGCAGGTAAAATGGTAGGAGTGCTAAAAGGGAGATAAACAAGGAGTCCAGAAAAAAGCCTCACACTGACCTTGAGGCAGAATACCGAGGGCTCTCCAGGCACTTTTTTCGTCCTCAGTACAACCACTCATGGCAGACAAATATATTACTTAGAATTTCTGCAAGGTATTGTAAAAGTCATAGCATTTTAGCATCCCAGAAAGCCAAAGAGGAAGTCTTTTGAAATTTAAGGAGCATTTTCCTGGATCCATACTAAGCCTACAGTCCTCTAAATTTATCTGAATTGACCTTCAGAGGAAGCAGGAATGCCTTTCAGACCAAGCATATATAAATGCAACACCTAGTTATGACAGGAGCCAGAAAAAAACCTAAATCCAAGTTACTTGGAAAGTTTACAGCATTCACACTGCTGCTTACTAAAGAGAGTCAGTAAGGCTGTGACCGATGGCCCCAGAAAAGACAGTGGTACTGAAGCACCAGGTAATGGATGTTCCAATGAACACTTTTATAAGAAGTCTTTGTCTCCAGTTTTAATGAATTCTTTGTCATTTCCCCTGTTTTCCAGTCAAGGGGTTTTGTATGGGGTTGCATGTCGCTGTGGAAGCTACATGGTCTGTCTTACTGCAAACATTTTGGGTTGTTTTCCCCCTTCCTTATTTCACTCTTCTGCACACTACTCAGTGCCTCAGAAGAGCAAAGCATAGTCTTATAATCTTCATAACCAACTGATGTCCACTGCAGATCCACCACGTTAAATGCAGTGCTCTGTGCAGGCCAAACCTATCACGCACCCCCTCCACTCTGCTGTTTCTTTCCCTAACACAGAGAGGAAAGGGTGAGTTCTGCAATGCTTGGGGAACACTTGTACCTGAATGGTGCTACTTGAGTTGATGGAGGAAGCAAACTGTGGAGCTGTGAATCCCTCTCTTAACTCTGGCCAGTGTGTCTGATCTGTGCAAGCAGAGCTCACCTCGAGTGCCTGCACCGAGGTGGTCTCTGTGGCAGATTCATCCTGGCAGCTTGTAGCTTCAAAACATGAAGTCCACATTTTTTATATCACCCAGCATCACCCAGCAGCTCATGCTGGCCATGAGTTAGCTATTTCATATGATTATGATGGGAAACTCCAGTTAGCAAGTCATGAATGTGTTGTTTTCAAGGTCCATCCAGACAGTGTAGTGTAAATTCATGCTATTTATTCATTCAGTGCACCAATCACTTGTGATTTTAGGAGGAAATTAGCTAGTGAAATCATTTTAAAACCCCACACTGTGAATGTCAGCCACATCTCAAAATAATTTGATTTTCAAATTCGCCCTGGATGTCTTATGGAAAGGAGGGTTCCAAAATCATGCTTCCCCTGCTCAGACTGGGAATTAAACTACAAATGCTTTGTGTAAGTCAGCTAGTTCCTAGTGTTCACATTCAATAAGAAAGTGCAATTGGAACTGGGATCCTGCTGGCTACAAACTACTCCACAAACTGATCCACAAACAAAATGCCATTTAGGAACCAATTCAACAGCTGCTGAGATTCAGCCATTTCTGGAATAAGCAATGACAATTGCTTACAGGATCTTAAAGCAAAATAAGTTAGACTCACACAGCCAGAAGTACAGTACCAAGTGCAATCAACTGAAAATCACAAATTTTCACAGTGTTAGAACTTGCTCTCAAAGTTATCCAGACTGCTAAAAGTTTTGTCTGCTCTGAGATATTCTTTAATGTGTTGATGAACTATTAAAACCAAGCCAAAATAAGGTTCTTCTTTTAGCATGTCCTAGCTATTAGAAATATAATTTATTTTCCCCTACCAGTGTTTTGGAAAGTTTCAAAGTGATAGAATTTTGGAGGAAAAAAGGAAAAGCCATGAAAAAAGCCAAACTTCTCCATTCCTGTTTTATTTCACTCTGTAGAGTCTCCCAGCAAAAACTACTCCCATCCTGTGAAAAATAATGAACCATTCACACCTGCTCAATAAGCAAACCTGATTTACGTAGTTGTGAACTAATATAATCAGTAATTATTACATTGATATTAGAAAGATACACGTAGCAGTGTTTGATAATGGTTTGTGGATGGTCTATATGTTGTTGAGTGAGCTACAACTTACATTCCCCACAGGCACTGAAATGAAGGATAATCCTCAGGTCATCTGTGTAGTGTTACTAGTAATTTGTACCAAAATTCATGTGTTTGTAAGAGCTATTTTTATAAACATTTGTTTGTTAACTTTATTTTCAGCCTCATTAAAATTTGCATATTAAGCAGATAAAGTGGAATTCAGGTCGGTCAATTTTACTTCTGACTTCAAGGACTACCAGCAATCTGAATATGACATTCCCCATACTCGATATGGAGTCAACACACAGCCGAGAGATGTGCTTCTCTAAAAAACCTCCTTTCCCTGCAGAGCCACCTTTTTGTTGGTGGCAATTTGTGATGGAATACACAAGCAATTTGTGATGGAATAATCAGAAGTCAGCTCCTGATTTCAATTACAGCGGTCTAATTTACCTGTCATGAAAGCAGTAACTTTTGGTTTACCTCACTGTAATGGAGATCGGTGTCTTGACTAAATATTCCATATATACACACTCTATAAACATAATACTACTAGTAAGTGAGAACAAGACTAACATCTTAATGTGTTTATTTCCATTTGTAGCTTGCATGGTAAATGTATTGCAATGACAAGTGCTTTTTCTCATGTCCTCCTTTATTTTCACCTTTGTTCTTCAAGAGGGTTATTGATTTCTCTCTTCTTCAAATACTGTATGATCTGGTAAGTCAAAGAGGATCATTTCAATGGTGAGGAGTGAATCAGGACACAACCCTGAACAGCAGAACCAAAGAAATGCTATTTCTGTGTGAGCATGTTGTCACACCAGCAGTGCTGTTTGTATGTGAAGAACCCCAAACCTCTTCAGGGCCTGATGTCAAAGGCAGGTGGTGTGAAGAAGTGCCTACCTGAAGACGGCGAGGCTCAAAGACCAGAGCACTAGCGGCTTCCTCAGTTCAAATTTTGCTCGTTTGTTCATTAGGTGCCGACCACCAAATATAAAGGCAGCGTACAGAGCTGAAAACAGGAATGATTTCTTCCTGCAAAACAAAACCAAAAAAACACCTGTCAAGAGTTTAATTACTATTAGTTACACAGCAGAGTCACATATGGACATCACTGCTAAGGGCTTGTGTGCTTCCTTGAAAGAAAACTCTTTTGGAGACATTCCTGCATCCCAGCTGAGCTTATTGTTTCTGTACGGAACTACATGCCTGCACACAGAGTCAGGGCCAGGTGCAGGCAAAACTGTGCCTGGGGAAGTTCTGGAAAAGGACACAGACAAAATTGGCTCCCATTCTTCCCCAGTTTCAGAAGACTGAAATTCTGTGAGGCATAGAACAGATATTCCAGATCCCAGACGCACTTCTGCAAGCAAAACACGGCTGGTACTTGAACCAGCTGATCACATTTTGTGCCTCATTTATCTTTTTCATACACATTTTTGTTTCCTGCAGGATCCCTCCGATGTGGTAATTTAGTTTCCCATTGTTTCCACCAGGAAGACACTCTAAGATCATGGGCACTGCAACACACCATGATGAGCCTCACAAGAAGCAGAGAACCAGCAAGGAGAGGTCAATGGCCCTATTAAGCAGCAGGACCATGGCGGCCAGCATCACCCTGTGGCATCATCCTGCCCCTGAGTGCTGCTTCAGGAAATCCAGGGCATTTGCTAAAAGGTTAAGCAGGGCTCTGTTAACGAACTTCAATTATACTCTTCAAATTGCAAGTTTTATTTTTAAAACTGCCTAATAGTAGTCCAGCTCAGCAATAATCACCAAACATTTGAACTCTGTAACTATAACTCATTGAAAATCAACCATTAGAGGTCAAAAATAGACTCAGCCTGGGATTCCTTCCCACACAGCACAATATTACACTGACTAAGACTTAATGATGTACACCATTAATGGTGGCCTAACTGGAATGGCATCTATTCAAGAATAGAATTTTCTCTACATAATTTATTACTACATCCACAAATATAGGGTGGACTATGGTTTTGCACCAGGAGGTTCTCATTCTTACTGCACCTCAAAAAAGAATGACAAATACTCTCAAGAAAGGTAACTACTTCATTAACATCCATCACCAAAAAGACAGCAGCAGGCGGTCTTTAGCTCCTTCTGACACTGGAATTCCAAGCCAGCAGAGGCAGACAGACCTATGATCAGCTCATCTGATTGGAAATACAAAGAAAGCACATGCAACCTTCAATCAAGATAAATGAATTCTATATACGGTTGAAAGCTCAGTGAAAACTTAAGTCCAAAGAGACAGAAGCATATCAGTATGCATTCAGCAGCATGCCATTTTCTGCCCACTTAGAAACTCTGTTTCTACTGATGTATTTATAGCTCTGTGTTGCAAAACACAGGTAACTGCATGAAAATCCACCTGATGCTCTGAGAAGGGAGGAGCCAATGCCTGTGGTCCACTGGGTGAGCTTTAGCATCCATGTTGGCAAGAGCCTCAGGAAGACCAGGATGATCACAGAGCCAGCACCCTTTCACCTTGTGCATTGAGATGGTCTAATCGCCATGGCAATGGTTATCACAACCAGGTTTTGAAAACTGCAAAATCTCGGCCCTTATTCATATCATAATACAGAAAAAACCGTTCATTTTTACTTCACTTGTCAGGAAAAGGACAGAATCACCAATGTGATAGCATGACTGCAGTTTAGCTTGGCTGGAGATCAGTAAATATTCATCAACCAGTCTGGGTAATGATGAACCACCTCAAGCTTGCTCGTACTGAACCACCTGATTGTTTAGACAAGATTTATGGATTACGAGACAGAAGCAGGCTCTCAGTGAGTCCAGACTGCATTCCCATCTCCTTCCCTCCACAGCTTTTTCAGCAGCAGTGTGAGGTATGGCAATAAACATACACATAGGGCCACATGAGCCAAGGCCACGTGCAGGTGCCACACAGGAGGGCCCCTGCAGCCCCACGCCACAAGGGAGGTGCAAACCCACACTTCACGACACTGCAGTGGGAGTTCCCCATGCCAGAGGCAGGAAAAGTCTGTCTTGAACTGATCCATGCATGGGTCTCCAAAGCAACTAGAGCAGTGCAGGATGACACTCCAAGTAGTGCAGGGGAAAAGACTGCAACACAGTGCTGCCAGGCAGCTGCCACCATGGCACAGGCTATGGGAGGATGTCAGGATTCAAAAGCAGTAGCTAGAGATACTTTGCAGGAAGGCAAGCTCGAAGCAGTTCAGTTCTGGGTCAAATACAGCTGAGACTTCAAAGTAATGGTTCAACTTCAGTTCCAGTTCAAGAAAAAGAAAACAAACCAGTCTGAATGAGTTAGCAGTTCAGACTTAGGTTCTGTTTGTCTCCACTTCTTCCTGAGCCAGATAATCTATAAATTTACATCAAGTAACATTTCATTTTGCTTCTTATTACTGAAACTATCTTTTGTAAATTCAATCAATATACTGTGGTCAATAGTTACATTACACTAATTAGAACAGATAAATTTTAGGTCACTTTAGAGCTTTGTAACGAGTACAGCATTCTTTACAATGATGGTAAATTGTACTCCCAGAGTATACAGCTTTGTATCAGCAGTGGCAAACACAGCAAGATTTGACTGCACACATTTGATGATGTGAACCGCAGATAGCAGCTGTAAGCAGTTTCAGACAAGGAGGGACACAGTAGTATTAGCTCCGATCAGAGGTAACCACAATACTGAATAATGATTAGGCTGATTTTGAAATCATCACTGTTTTGATGCTTGCTACTTTTTGCACTCAAAGGACTTTGAATTTTCCCCCCTTTGCAGCACAACAATGGTTAAAAGAACTGGGCAGGCCAGGTGACAAAGTTACAAAGGGGTTGCAGAGGTATGTACTCTACTGCATTAGACTGGAATTGACCTGTTTCCTACCAGTGTTTTATGATGGATTTTCCCAAACGTTCATGCCTACAGTCAGGTCCTGGGCTAGTAACACAAAGCAATGGCAATCTGACAACATTCAATTAGATCTGATATGATTTTAGCCAAAGGAGAGTAATATCAAAGAAGCACTTTGAAAGACAGAGGTTTGGAGTTGTTCTGGAGCAATGTACCTTTTCATTACTATTACCTGAAGAGAAACTAAATAGAGCGGAATGATGACAAAAAAAATTAACCTTGAAACTAAAAAAATAAAATCCCTCAAAAAAATTCAGTAACAGACTTGCATCCACTAACTTCAACGTTAGCACATTCATATGTTTGTCTTCAATTCTGTTCTGCAGGGTAACACAGTAGACATAAAGACAGGGCTGCCAAATCCTCCACATTTTTCTGGCATTTCTGTTTCTCACAGTTGTCTCCCACCTTCCTACATTTTCAGACTTCAGGGACTAAGTACTATCTCTACTGAATACAACTCCATGTTCCTCTGACAAAAGCTGCCAGCTCTTTCCCCCCTCTATAGGTTTCTGGAGAACCTATAGAAAGCTCTGTTTGGGGTTACTACAAGAGAGGCTATAAGCTGAAGATGTGAGACAGATCTTCCAGGACAGTGGCACAGAGGTGGTTTTATCGTGAGGCAAAGGGACAGGAAGAAGATGGGAGACATGATGGGAGAAAGAGAAGAGAAAGGATGAATAATAAGCGTGTCAGCAAATGAGGGGAGCTGGCAGCCATGAGACGGACATGAAGCTGGGAGAGCATGGAAGGCACGGAGGCCTTGAAGTCCTTTCTCTGCTGGAACCCCTGGAAGGATGCTTCCTGCATCCATGGGCACATCTATGGCAGAGGAACAGAGACAGGAAAAAGTATAACTGAGAAGAGGGATGCAGAAACTGAGGATGATAAAGGAAGACAGGAATAAAGCTTTTCCTCATTTCCAGCCAGGGAGTCCCACCCAGGAAAGCCCACTCAGGCACCACAGAGTGACAAGAAAAAATCAGCCACCCAAGCCTCAGACAGGAAAACACAACACTGGGAAGGGGCAGCAAATAATCCGAAGAGGAAAGCAATGCTAAACAAATGACTAAGGAGTAAGAATCCTGACTCCCTCAGAAGTACTTATTTATAAAATGCTGAAAATATAAGAATTACCACAGTTTCCTAAAATAAGGGGCCAAAGCCTGAGGGGGAGCAGCATGTGCAGCAGCATGAGACATCCCCCTGTCTCTGATGCAAAGTGAAATAGCTCTGAATATTGCAGTACTGCTGAAGGAGGTGGTTTCAAGCCCAGATGCACTGTTGCCATTTTCTCCCCTGAAAATAGCAGACTTAGTCATTATTGTAGAGTTCTCTGATGTTAATGAGTAAACTCAAACAGATATATTTATATGTGTGTGTGTTACAAAATTGACTATTTCCACAGTATTTTCCTTAATCATTAAGCAAAGTTCTGACAGAAATGCCCAAAGGACAACCTTATCACAGAGTGTTTAACTATTTCTTATCATGTAATACAGGATTATCTGCATAAAAGCATTCAGTAGGGGAGTAGTAAAGAAGTGTTAGCCTCCTCTTTCTACATACTATAGGATTTTTAAAGCTTTTTTTAATCACGACATATTTACTTTGCACATTCAAAGTTCGTTTTTAAATTCACTACCCCTTCTTCACATGCTGTAAAGGGAGCACAACAGGTTAAAAACCCCCTACTGCAGTTGCCAGAGCAGAGTGCTGCTGGAAAGTAAAGAGGCAGTCTCAGAATCCTGATGTTTTTCTTTTGGCCTTCTTCATTACCATTTTATTGACGTAAAAAAAAAAAAATTACTGGGAAAAAAGATAAATAAAAGAATGTTTGTTATATGAAATACAAGGGAATTTTCCTCCTGGTTTCCCCCAGCTTTCAACAGAAAATAACAACAATCACTTATGTTTATAATTGAAACTGATAACTTGAGAGTCTAACTAAAGTGCTTTAACCCGAACCCTTGTGAATCACTCACTATACCCATGTCCACAGATCAGCATGGCTGGTAGCCTTGGCAAAGTTACTTTCTCTCTAGTACTTATTTAAAAATCACACATTCTGTACAAAAAAGGGTGTGAAAATGCTTCTCAGTCTCTCAGTATTTCTACCTCAGAAATACTGTCAAAGCAAACCTTTCTCTCTCTCTCTTCACTGATATAATTTTGACAGAACCAGCAAGAAGAGATCCAACGTGTGGATATGCCAGATCTGTGTATGAAAATATAACCTGTACTCCTGGCTTAGATTTGAGTTTCTGCAGCTGCTTCCCATTGACCGTAGCAGCCTTCATAACAGAGAGAGGACACACAGAAGAGGAAGACCTGTCTGATACATGCATGCCGACACAGTTTGGTTTATTCCTACAGCTCAATATCCTTTGACATTTATATTTAGCACAGCAATGATGACAGTCACACATGTGTCAGTGATTCACTGATGATGGTCTTTGACGTAAAAAGCTATCGGAGAGTAAACAGGGATGTATCTCATACCAATCATCTGATCTCTTGATTTCTAAAGCCTGCCTCCCAAAAGGTCATTCAGCCTCCTTATGACAGATACTGCTGGATGTGCAAATCTATGCTTCCCCAAAGGCCTGAGCAACTCTTTAGACTCTTTCCTGTCTGGGAGCAAGAGGAGTCAGGGCCCTGGGAACACGCATGGGCCAGGGACTGTTATTCCCCCAAACGTGCCTTCTCTCTGGGGTCCTGTTCCCATCACCCAATCCATGTCATTACTGCCAAACAGTACTTGTGTCACTGCCCCGACTCCTTAACCCACAGAAAGGGAAGAAACACAGGGCTGGGAGGCTGCCATGAGGACTGCTGTGGGAACTGTCCCAAGCACAATGCTGCTGAAAAGGATGAAGATGAGTACTCTTGCTCCATGAGTGCTAATGGCTAAGCTGAGGGGCATCTTAAAGCCCAGGTCCCCTACTGCCCAGGTCAATGTGGGAAGGGTGAGAGCTGCAGGGGCAGCAACCTCTGAAGAGGAGATCAACTATTTCCTTGTGGTCTATCACCAGGTCATAGCCTGCTCCAGTCCTGTGGAGACAGCCCCAGTTCACCACCAGCACGAGCAGTGTCCCAGGGAAGCAAGGGGCTGTGCCCACCTGAACCTCTGCCCACACTGCATTCAGTCAGACCCAGGGGCAGGAAACCACTCCTGCGCTGGCAGGGCGGGCAACAGCCCTGAAATTACAGAGGAGAAACAAGGGCATGGAAATGTGGGAGCATGGGGGAAGGTGGCTCATGTCCTGCACCTCCCTGATGGTTACTTTTGTTTTGTTGAAATGTTTGCCAGTAATTTGTAAACTTATGTTTGTAGAATATGCATGTTACTATTAGCCACATACTTAAAATGTGTGCAGCTAGGGACAAAAACAGCAGCAAATTTCTCTTGCTTTCTCTGTGAGTGGGAAAATGTAAGAAAAGTGTAAGGGTGAGAAAACAAAGCTAAAATCCAGGAACAATTCTATCTGGTTTTTTCAGATAGAAGGGGCAAACTCAGCTCTGAAGTACAGCCCCCTGTTCTTTATAATCCTCATATAGGCTTGATGGAACAAACCATAAACTTGTAAAAAACTCATACGCTAAATCCCCAAAGTAAGCAATGTCACAAGAGAAAAGAACCTCTCAAATAGAAAGCACTTCAGAAAAAAACCCCAAACAAGTTCCAAAACTTTGGGTTTTGAAACCAAGTTGCCAAAATTATCACCGAAGGAAAATCAGCTTCATCTCTGGCTCTGCCCCAGATTTCCTCCACTTATGCTTTGAATGGGGACTCACCCAGTGGAGATAGCGCATGAGTGTGCTTGCTGACAGC
Organism: Pardalotus punctatus; assembly: GCA_013400915.1. Taxonomy (NCBI): domain Eukaryota; kingdom Metazoa; phylum Chordata; class Aves; order Passeriformes; family Pardalotidae; genus Pardalotus; species Pardalotus punctatus. The sequence continues at coordinate 358,158 of VZTX01015208.1, forward strand.
CACCCCTGAGTTTTCACCTGGCACAAACAGCAGTGGAAGTTTCAGCCCAGTGGCGTGGTTTACTGGGGTGAGCCACACCATACCCTACTACCCAGTTGGCATCCCAGGTGACACGTTTCAGGCTGAGTCAAAACCTGCGTCACCCCATCCTCAATGCCACCACACATCCCAGGGATGGGCCACATCCCAGGGATGGCATCTGACATCACTGCCACTGACTGTGTTTGCACAACCCCTCCAAGATTTACACCACCAGAGCTGAGAATTGCATCAAGCCCCAAAGGAGCCATGGGAGCCTACTGGGAAAATGATGACCATTCCTGTCCCTGTTAAGAGCACTTACAGAAGGTCAATGTAGTCAGAGAAACTCCTTCTTGACTGGGAGCCATTTAGCCTCTGCTAAATCCATTGATATCACTCTGATGACATATCTAGTTCTTAGGACAAGGACTTGAGGTTACAACAGATGACGAAATAGGGTGTCCCAATTCCCCTTGGACCCACCACAGGTTTTTCCAGGCTTTGCTGAGACTTTCAGACAGTTGGTGGAGAGATGGCAGAAAGCAGAGAAGCTAATGTAGCTCATAGGCACTGCAGTTCTGATGAAAAGCTACAGTACTTTCACTTTTCATTTCATCAATGTGAATATAAACCGCTGGCCTCCACAGCAAAAACCTGGAGCTAGTAAACACAACTGCAAGTGAACTTGGGGACTACTAACCTACATCCTTCCCAGCTGAAGTCATTCTGTTTGTTCCTACCTCTCACCTGAAAGCAGTTAATGAAGATGCTAGTGGAGGTATGTCATACAGACACAGCATGAAAATAACTGGATCTCCAAACTGCCTTACTCCTTTGATCTGCTTTATCTGATCAAATTAATCAATGGTTATGACATTTAGTAATTTTACACTTCAAGGATTACGTCAACATAAATCCCTCAGATCCAGGAAGATCCCTGAAGAAACTCAAAATGTTATTTAATTAGACAAGTGCTGCTTTTTAAACAGCTTAGCAGATAGATATTTGCTTATTAAACAGGACAAAACACAACTCAAGTAACAGATCAGTAAGAAGACTTTACTGAAGATGCTTTTTCCTGTGCACCTGTGGAAAGCCTCTGCACCAGAGTGGCATGCTCAGGTCTCTCTACCATTGCAAAGGCACTTTGTAAAGATTCTTGGAAATAGTGTCTGTTGGATCTCAAAAAATATTTAAGTAAAAAAAAATCAGTAATTCAAAATGAAACATGGAAAATGCAGAGATTGCAAGCAGTGTGTTACTTTTCTATCTATCGACCCTAAAAGGCATTGCAGCAGACATTGCTCCCTTCCAGCCTTCTGCAACATGACCTTGGAAAATGATGTTGCTACAACTGTCAGTGAATTGCAAAACACAAACAAATAAAAACTGTTCTGATTACCCTGAGAGCGTTCTCAGCCAAAATAGACATGCAAGACTTTTCTGTAGAGCAGAGCACAATGTTAGAAACAGAACATCAAAAAGAAATGTACAAAATAAGACCTTACAGACACAGCTTGTTGATCACCTTATAGAAAGCATCACTGCATAACTCCTTTGGTGCTGGAAAACATTAAATTATACTGGAGGAATCCAAACTAAGGGAATGCCTGAAAAGCATAATAATTTAGAATACTGTCCTGGTTCTGGCCAGGCCAGGGTTAATTTCGCAGTAGCCAGGAGGGGGCATGGCTCAGACCCAGAGGTTGTTTGGTACCACCACACATGATTGCTGAGGCTGGAGGGAAGGGAGGCTGTTCTGGGGAGAAGGGGTTCCTTTTAATCAAGTGAGCATGGCAGAGGGAGCTGTCCAGTACAGTCTATTGCTGGGTGTTTTCTGTGTGAATCCGTCCTTTCTGGGACCCTCTGTCATTAGTATTGTTGCTGTTACCATTTGTTTTCTTATCTCATTGCTGTTTCCAGTAAATTGCTCTTATTTCAGCCTGTGGTCTGTACCTTTCATGCTTCCAATTCTCTTTAGCAGGGGAATGGCCAGGAGAGGAGTGAGCAACTGGAGTGCAGGTTTTAGTGGGATTCTAAATTGGGACATACCATTCCTAAACCATGACAAAGATACACTTACTTCCCTTGTCTTCCCCACCTCCAAAAACCTAAAACCACATATAGATGGATCAGAGCAAGCCAGAAATACCATTCGGTGGCCTAGCTTTGATTAAAAGGAGATACTGGTGCCAGTATCATCTGGTAGATTACTGACACATATTGCAGTAATGGAACTGTGAAATAAAATGTCTTGCTTTCAAACCTTGTGAATGCCCAGGCAACCTGTGGAAGAGAAGGGAGCAATTGGAACTCATAAAAATGGACATTTTGGTAGAGAAGCAAATGAAAGAATATCTTCCAGTGTGCCCTCCTGAAGAAAAATCAGATCACCTTGAGAACAACTGCTTGCTCTGACTAGTCCCATAGTACTTTTTGATGCATGATGTCAGGGACTGCTTGATGTATCTAATAAAATCTCCGAGGACATGTGACCTTTGTGTCTATTGGTGAGAGAGTAAGTGACAAAGGATGCTAACGGCCATGCTTCAGTGAACCCGGACCTAACTCTTGACTGATAGGAAACTGGCAAAATCCAGACAAAAATGAGGCAATCTTGTCTAAATCTTTTCAATTACCTCTCTAAAACAAAGAGCTCTGCCCAACAGCCGTTTTCCTTCTTAATCAACTGGGAATTGGGTCAGAACAAGCACAAAGGTGTTTCAGCAGAGCTCAAAACTTGCAACAGGAAGCAGTTCAGAGTAGCTAGGAGGCAGGTTTACATGCTGCTACCTCCTTTCAACACAATGCTTTGCCACTTGTCCAGCATGTCCACTGGCAGAAAAGGTACCATTAGCTGATTACGTTATCATTACCAAATGGCATTTTCATAACTAAAGCTCACTACTACTTACGTAAGAGTTTCTTGCTTTTCATTTCTAGTGGAGGCTTCAATCCCTAAGCATAATCTGCTAATAAATTTCTGAGTAGTTTCAACCTGTCACATTCCCATGTCATTGACTGAGACCTATAGCTCCTCCATTAAATCCAGAACTGTTTTACTTGAAATCAGTCAAGGCAGTATCTTTAAAGCAGACCATTTCAAATGTAAAGGTAGAAGCAAACTGGCTTAAATCCAACTAAAAGTCTTTGATGAGTATATTAAACATGGTAAGAAATACTGCAAGCAATACACTAGTGGAAGTAATTTTCTAATTACTGTCCGAATTTTCAGGATCTTAAGTGGACAAAATTTAAGAGGCAGGATGACATTCCTAAACCCGCAGTGGAAAAAATGGGACAAAGAAATGTAGCAAAAGCTGAACAATCACCAACACCTGTTCCTCGATTAAATATCACAGACCAGCTGTTTTTTGGCCATTTCCTGCAGACATCCCACTTGCACTCCTGAACCAGTCCAAAACAATTGGCATAAACCAGCAGGAGTGGCACAAAGCAGTACAAAGTACATGGAATTAATGTAGCTTATCTCTATCCTGTCAGCAATATGTTTGTGACAGCTTGTTCTCACTTTCCACCTCTGTCTACAGCATCATGCTTGGCACACACCCCTTTGTCTCTCTCAACAGGTGGCTCCGAAACGAAAGAGTCCGAGTCTTTCTTTTTGCTTCCAGCCACGAGGGTTTGACTGACTGCATTCTGCCCTTAGCCACCCCCTCACCTAATTAGATGGGATACTAAACTGCTTAGCAGTATTTCACTTTCCATCCCAGTATAAGACCAGGTTACTAAAGGATTAGGAAGTATAACATTAAAGTGTTACATATACAAAGAGAGTTGCCTGTCCAAGTCTCTGCTAAATCTTGCTCAGAGGGGACCTGCTAAAAGAAATCCCAGACAAAGAAGGCGATGAATCTGGACTACAGTGGAAGTGGCTGCACACATTACCCAAGAGAAGGAAAAGGAGCATTATGAGGAGCAAGCAGTGATTGACATCCAGCTCTTCTGGGCAGGCAGACAAATGGAGAAAGCAAGGGCATAAATATGAATACATTTTTAAACAATTCACATACATCAACAGTCAGAATTTAATGGCTGTGGTCACTAAGGGACAAAAAGCAGAACCAGAGCATTGCAAATGAATAGGAAAGCCTGTTGGCATGTCAGTGATACTGCTTCAGATTATTTTCAAACAGGAGGCAGCCTCCAATGAAGGAAGAGGACTTATTTAAGTTACCTGACCTTGGTTTGTTCCCAAAAGTCACATAATCAAAATTTTTTTTACATCTCCAAATATATTCCATTTGCTATTCTTTTACTTAATTGGAATGTCCACCACTGTAACTTGTGGATTTCTCAATTTTTTCAAAAACTTCAAAACAACCCAAATTTCTCTCTGTGGCAGGTTTACTAACTTATGGGTAGCCTATAAAGAGGTAAAAGAAATCTGTTCCAGTCAAAAGCCAGGCTACTCCTACATTAATTTCTGTATCACACAGCTACTATAGTAGAACACCCTCCATTCTCATCACCTCTGCTTCCCACTTTTCTTTCACGTGGCTGTTGTAAAAGCAGCAGTGAATCTGCCTCCTGTATCTGCCCACTGTTTCTGCCATGTTATGAACAGATGACACATGAACCCATTTACACCAGTATCTCACTCAAAGATGCTCTACTCCCTTTGCAAAGGGAATACAAAAGTCCCTTGGCCCCTGTATGCAGGATTTGGTGGGCAAGAGAGGGAAAGAAAGTGATCTTCCCAAAGATACTGTTTTCTTAGAGGATGCCCTGAGGTGCTCCAGTGCTTTGCAACTCTTCCACCAGAGACCATCAACTGAACAAAAGCACTGCCCTCACTGCCCCTGCACCTGGTGGCCCCATCACAAAACTCACACATACAACTGGGAAATCTTTTGACACTTTCTTGCTAAACCTGCATGATCCAAGCACCTACCACACTCTCCAAGGGTGAGGCACTCCAGTTTCTGGGCATTAAGTGCACATTAACAAGAGCCTGCTTTTACGAGCCTCTCCTGGGGAAGCTAAATGCTATTTCTTTGAGGTTGGTAATGATCAACACAACTGCACATGTGCCACCCAGATAACCTAAAGCAAAAACACATTCAGTTTGTGATTCATTGCAAATTATTTGATTTCAGCCTACAGTTTGTGTTTTAGTCCCTCTACCTGTCTACTCTATCAGCAAAAAGAATCAGCAACTCCCTGCCTTAAACGCAGTCTCACAGGACACTGGTGACTTGTTTGAAGACGCATCATGTAGTTGCAGAAGTTTGTTCTTTTGGGGATTGAATTCTTATAAACACAGCTTTGAGCATCTCATCCACAATTCTGGAAAATGCTGGACCTGTGTTATAGCTGCCACTCCACCCATCCTGCCCCACCCCTGTCAGCTTTTGCCCTAAATAAAACAAGGATATTAGCATGGCTACAAACCAGATGATGGACTTAAGTAGACTTCAGTGTGTAACCAGTTGGTATTACTTAAATCAGCCTGTGCTTCCTTGTTTTTCTATCTCTCTATTTAAACATTGTGCTGATAAACACCACATTCCCTATAGCACTATAACACTCTTTATTCATGTCTCACAGGTGCTTGTTTGCTTGGATGGTGGGAAGAAGAAATCCCACTTCTACTTCTCACTCATTCCCGTTAAATAATACCAGCACTGCGGATAAAAACTAACTACTGATACTACTGATAAGACTGCTACTGGTAACATGCTAAATGAGCCTCTTAATAATTAAAGAAAATGGATGTACTTACAAAACAGGTAAATAGTTGAGAATGTGGCACCATGTAATTGAAACTTAACCCAACCACAGTGCTACATTTGCATTCACAGAAAGACAACAAACTTCAAGTAAAACTGTATTCAAGTGATTTGCCTAAATTTGGTGCTCACAGACTGTACTAGGCTGACACCTTTCTGAGAAGGCTCGTGAATTGGTTCCATTAGACCTTCTAAAACCTACTGATGAGAGGACCTGCTAATAAGCAATAGTCTGGGAGGTCCTTGAGACCAAGAAAAAGCTGGTAATGTGTCTATGTGAATTTAGTGGCTGCACTGATCCAAAAGAGCAACAGTGCAAGAACGTTCTCAAGCAGCGGCTTTTCTTCCTCACTATTTTATACTGAAACATTTTAAACCATGCTGTTGTTTAAACTATAGGGGTGGCACATCGAACCCTTTTGGCGTACATCCTGCAGCCAAAATGAAAATGTGCAAATCCTGGTACAAAACCTAATCATCCTGCAGCTAATATAACTGGAAAGTGACAGAATAATGTCTTGATATCCTAGCATGGCTCACTCTTGTATGCTAATCCACTTTGGAGAGAGTGAGCAGTCCTGGAAAACTGTGTCCAAAGCTCCGTGAACCCACCAGGACTATGGCTCCTTCACAAAAGGAAGGCTCCTTCACTTGATTCTCCACCAAATTTTGTGAGCTTTCTGAATGGTCTCTCTGGTGGCAGAGTTTTAGACCCAGAGCTGCAGTTCTTTCCTTACGCTAGTCAAAAGCTCTGCATGAGGTGTTTCAACAACCTCAGGTCAGCATCCTGCAAGGGCAGCTCATCACAAATGCTCCCACCCCCACTGCCTCTTACTCTGGAAAAAAAAGAAATCTCTGCTTCTCCCAAACTAAACACTTTACAGAGAGGTAAAATGGGCTGGGGAAATATTTGGCTCTGATGGGTTTGAGGAAGTGAGGCAGTGAGAAGGTTGGGAAATTAAAGTCCCTGCAGCTGCCTGCCAGCAATGAGCACGCATCACTGCTCCTGTGGCTCCCTGGGCTGCAAGTGTGTGTCGCATGAAATAAGACCATACCTGACAATTAAACTTCTAAATCATCATTTCCATGTGGTGCCTGGGGGCAAAATATAGGCCTCTGTTATCCTTCCTGAAGCAGTCAATACTTGATCAAAAAAACTGTAGGAAAAGAGTGGAAACAAAAAGCTGAAGGAAACTAAATTCAGGTCATGGCTGTGAGCTGGGTCAAGGAGTTACAGAGCGAAGGCAAGTCCTTTTCTTTTCTTTCTTTCCCTCCTCAATGCCAGACTTGTTTAAGGAGACTCTCCTTGGTAAATTTTCTTTTGTAATTAACAAATGAAAAGGAAACATGCTTCTCTGAATTAAAAGAAAAAACAAACAAACAATGCAGCTGACTTGCAATCCATTTCCATTTTTAATACTAGGAAAAGGTTTTGCAGCCTCTGTTTAAATTAAGTCTTACTTTTCAGCCTTCTTTAGCTCAGGAGGGAGAGACGGAACAAGTGAGTGTCTTAAATGATTGAGGATTTCTGCATTCATATTACATGATAACACAAAATAACAGGGAGAAACAGTTTCTAGAATGCAAGCTAGGGCAAATCTATCACAACAGACACCGCACGTGGATGATCTCACAAGGTCTGAAAGATTATTTTGCCCCTGAGCCTGTGCTAGCCACACATGCTTTAAATTTAAAAAAAAAAAATCTTTTGATGCCATACATAGGCTCACACAACTTTTCCCTGATTCATGTCTATTAAAAAACCCTGGCAGGTTGAGTTTGCTCTCATGCAAGAGGGAAGGTGAGGAAGGTATATAATCTCTTCAGATTTCTTGGCACCAGAACAAACCCACAGATGCCAGCCACCACTAAGTGTAGGCAGGAAGATGACTCCCAGTCATTAGGACATCCAAACTCTGGGGGACTCTGCTTTCCAAGTGCAAAAAAAAAGTTTGCCTGCTTCAAAGATGGGGCTTGGCAAGTTTGGAGAAAAAAAATAATTAAAGACTAGGTGATGGGCTGCAGGACCCTTCAGGTGCCTTACAAAATTAAACTGGGCTTAGGTAATCCTGCCTGCACCCCATCACTTCTGGATGACTGTGCTGAAAGTGATCACTGAGAACACAGAGCCAGGAGAGGAAAAGCTCGATGGTGCTGGGTACAGCTGGGTGTGATGCATGAAGCTGGCATACAAGTCTCACCTCTACCCTACAACAGAGTACCTGCAAACAGAAGCATGCAAACCTAGCACCTTTAATCTGCAAAAGCTTCTCCCTTGCCTTCCAGCACTTGCAGTGCCAACACAAATCCCTCAGGCTGCAAGGCTAGGACTTGTTGAGCAAGATGTACACAGCGAAACTCTGACTGAGACTCCTGCAGAGCATGACAGCATTGAAACAACAATATACAGCCATCCTCTGGGCAGGCAGCTTCCTACAAACCACATGCCTAGGGGAGCGGCAGAGTTATCAGCAAGGAAGGGAAATCCGGAGAAGGAAAGAAGGAAAGGAAAACAAGTTTTCAAGCATTAAGAGACATAAAGATCTGCCCTTGGCACAGCCATACAGTGACTGTCAGCCCAGCCCATTTGCTGTATCATCTTCTGCATCCCTGTAGCCCAGTGGCAAATGATGGTCTCTATCTCCAGGGCCTCTGAAGACAAGGACTGTCTAAACCACTCACATAGATCAGGAGATGGGATGACACTTGAGAAATGTGTCATTACTCTAGACCTTGAGATGGGCTGGAGTGGCTGCAGAGGCCGTGGGATCAGCAGGGGTCTCAAAGTGGTCCCTGTCATGGTATCAAGTCTGCCTCTGACACAGTGCTCTGTAGACTCAGGAGTTTTGGCTACACCGATAATAGCTGGTAGCTCAACCCAAAACAAATAAATTAAAATTAAGATTCCTTTGGGGCTGACTCATTGCAGAAGTTTAGTCTTTTACTGGCCTGTGCTTCCCTTCCCCCATGTGCTGGCCTTCCTCACAGCAGAAGGATGAAGAACTACAATTTGCCAGTGAACAGGCTCCCACACCTCCCAAAGCCAAACCCAGCTTTGCTCAACACTCCACATCCCTGCAGCTACACAGTTTAAAGGGCTCCACTTCAGAAGGCAACTCAGAGACAAATGCTTAAACACCTTACTCTACAAAGCTCACTGAGAGCAGTGCCCATGCACAGACTCCTCTTTCTTCTTTTCATTTGTTTCGCTGAAATGCTTTGCTGCATCTGTGCATTGATTGGGCTGACAGCAGTGTGTTCCTGGGAACTAAACAGTAAACTATTTGTTAGTCCATTCGTAGCAAATACGTCACTTGTAATAAGAGCACGTTTTTGTCTGGCTTGGTTTGGATCAGAGGCATTTGTTGTGCATCACCTCAGGATAAAGAGGATAAAAATTTCAGGGTTTGGCCATACACTGTGTATACAAAACAGAGAGAAAGGGAGCCTGGCTCTTAGTGATAACAATATCTATCTGAGCTCAAGACTTAGTGAGTCTTGAAGTTTCTACCAACTGATGTTGACAAGTGTTTTTTAGTTTCCACCCCCTTCCCAAGAGACCTCCTTAAGGAGAGCACTGCAGTACACTGATGGTACTTGGCAGCTCAGCCATTGTGACAGCAGACACCAAAAGGGCTGACAGGGAATTAACTGAGCCACTCTTTCACTTCAGTTCAGGTCAGCCCAGGTCACAGCTGAGGTGATGTGGAAAGACCTGAACTGATCAACCTGTGAGGGTGGCCAAGCTGGTGTTTGCTCCCAGTACTGAATGTGCTTTTCCACATAATTCTCTAGCTGTGATGAAACATGTATCAGGAAAAAATAGAATCATAGAACCTTTTAGATGAGAAAATACCTTTAAAATCATCAAGTCCAACCATTAACCCAGCACTGCCAAGTTCACCACTTATCCATGTTTGTAAGTGTGACATCTACACGACTTTTAAAAACCACCAAGGACGGTGACTCAACCACACCCCTGAACAGCCTGCTCCAGTGCCTGACAACCATTCCTGTGAAGAAATTTTCCCTAATATCCAATCTAAACCTCCCCTGGTGCAACTTGAGGCCATTTCCTCTTGTCCCATCACATGTTACTTGGGAAGGATGTCAAGCAGATGTAGCCAGACTCCTCTTGGTGGTACCAAGCAACAGGATAAGAGGCAAGGGGCAGAAACTGGAACACAGGAAGCTCCATCTGAGAAAGAATTTCTTTACTATGAGGATGACTTAGCATTGAACAAGTTGCCCAGGGTGGTTGTAGTCTCTTTTCTGGAGATATTCAAAAGCCATGTGGACACAGCCTTGAGTAACATGTGCTGAAGGACCCTGCTTGAGCAGGAAGGTTGGACTAGATGATGTCCATGGGTCTCTTCCAACACAAATAATTCTGTGATTCTGTGAAAAAAGACCATCGCACACCTCACTGCAACCTTTCACAAAGCTATAAAGTATGATAAGGTCACCCCTGAGCCTCCTTTTCTCCAGGCTGAACACCCCCAGCTCCCTCAGGTGCTCCTCATAAGATTTACCCTCTAGACCCACTGCAAGCTTTATTGCCCTTCTTTGGACACACTGATATGTTAGTGCAACTTATTGGGCAGGGAACAACCCTTGCTTAGTGCATAAACTGACAGAAAGCACCTATTTCTATAGCCAAGAAACACAGCTCAGCAACTCCAAACCAAACATAAATGCAGCAGGCAAAGCTGCTCTACTGCCTGTCAAATAACAAACATATTTGCATACTGTCCTTTTTATCTGCATAGGCCCAGTGGGAAATAACAGAGAAAGGATGGCAAACACTGCCAAAATATGTGGTGAAACTGCACAGAAGCTAGAAAAGATTTCACCTCTCTCTAACTGCCAGAGAAATACTTAGGGCTGGTCCAAACTTAGGGGCATTAACAGAAAATTCCTTAAAATTTCAGAGCATTTTGAAAAAGTCACATATTAATTGGTGGTCCCTGTTTTTGTCATTTGACATCCCTAAGTCAGACAGCAAACCTCAACAGCTTTACAAATCTTATTTTATTTCTTAGTCCCCTGAGTCCCTATCCAGTGCTTTTTCTTGATTAAACAACCTTTCTTAAAGCACTGACCAGCTGTCAGAGATGTCTTTTTTGGTGCAACCTATTGACAGGCAGAAGTGTGTTGAACATCTGTTCCCCTTCCCTGGGGTTCCTTGCAGTACCTCTAAAGTGTTTAATTCTGCCTTTTCCGGACTGCGTTGGCCAGATTACCACTCCCTCTATGGGTATGTTGACTGTATCTATATCACTTAGTAAGTGAAAAATAAACATTTGAAAAGCTGTTTGTCATCTAAAAAAATTCACGTAGCCCAGCTTTCAATAGTGAGTTAAACAAAGGTATCTCAAGAGCGGAACTACACATCTGACCATGTTCCTGCTGTGGTCAGCCGCAGGAGTCAATTCAAGCCATTTGCAGCCTCTGCATCCTTACAACAGGTATTACTGGGAGTCAGAAAGGGATATCAATACATGCTTGCCTTCCTGCTTCCTTGTGATCATCCTTGTGTGACTTCCACCCACTGCACACAGGTGGCATCAACCCTAGTCTCACTACAGCTTAGCTTCTTCCCAAGACAAGAAGTCCCCAAGCTGCTGAGGAACATTCCATACAAAGTAAGAGCTAGTCGCACTCTACTAAAGAAAAAACCCGATTTGTCTCTTTCTATTAATTTTTGGCCTGTACAACCCAGCTGAGCCCATTACAGTTCATTTCATTGGCATTTGTGGCAGTGCTGCAAGACCGTAATTTGTATTGGTGCCAGGTTGTCTGCATTCTGAATCTGCATTGTACAACTCCATTATACTCTATACATATACTCTATACATATATTCTTGTGCAGGTTTCTCTAGAGTACGTCTGAAGAACAGAAATAAAACCAGAACTTACCAGGAGCAAAAGTAACTGAGCTTTATCTTTGGTTTACAACAGCTCATTGGATACAGCATGTATGTTACATATGAAAGTACCACCTCATGAACTTCACTGTAGGTCACTTGAAGTATCTCAGTTTAGTTGTCCAGATGTAAAATAAATACATAATTTTATTTTCTATGTCTACATCCTCTTCTTAAAACTTTGGAGAACCCCACCTCCTGTAACATCCTGAAACACAACTATGTTTGCTGGAGCCTGCTAACAACAAAAATCAGAGATAATAAAGCCAAGAGGGAAAACTATCTTTTTCCCCTAATTTCTCATACCTGTGCAAAATGCCACAGCACTATGAGACACATAAAGATATGTTAATATGGATAGATTCACAGTAACAACTACCCTTATACAGCACTTTTCCTAACAGTGGACTGCTGGTAAATGCACCTGACTTCAGGCCATAATTACTATATAAAGTGATTCATCTACTTTCAATGCCTGCATAACCTTGTTACTGCTCACATTCTTCTCACACTCTTTTTTCTTCAACCCAGAACAGGCCAGTGCCATTTTACAGAAGACTGTGTCAAAAAAGTAGACTTGGCCACATTTTACCTTTGCTTTTGAGTCCCTTCTGTGAGGGAATGCTGTCCAATGGCAAAAATTAACAGAAACAGATTTAAGACTTCTTCCCCTTTCTCTCTCCTCCCTGACTCGCTCTTATTATACCCAGGTCTCTATATATCCAAACTAGTCTTGATACTGGGTTGCGTTTGGCTTTACCCAAGTCAGTAACAACCCTCCTGCCCCACAACCTTTCTTATCTTGCAGAATTTTTGGTATCTGTGGGAGAAAATAAGGCACAAAATACTGCCCAAGACCCTGCCTCTACTCAAGTGCATTTCTGATTATTCACTTCCTTACCTGGCTACATTAGGGAACTGCAGCATCAAGCACATTATAAGTAGGACCCATCTGCATTCTCCTTTTCAATACATCTTCATGATTTGCAATGTATTTCTCCCATTTAGAAGCAGAATGACATTTCCTAACACAGACTGGATTTATTCAGATGCATAGAAGTCAGTTGTCTTTACCACTGACAGATGCACTTCAATGTAATTAGTTTCATGACTATTAATGAAATAACTCGTTTGAACTTTTGCCACTAAAATGTTAATGAGTAAGACCAGATAGTGGTTTGGTAATGGGATACAGATCCCTTTACAGTTTGCTAGTTTAGATCTGGCCCATGTCCACCATGACCAAAGGTCATTACTACCTGAAGACTATTTGATAATCTGCATGAGACAAGCTGGTAGCATTAAGCCCATGCTTAGCAAAAAACAGCCTTATCATTTCCTCTCAGCAGAAAAGGAAAGCCGAGGAAGGTCACTGCTACTTTCACACAACTGTGGTCAGAAAATTTCACTCGTTAGGAACTGTTCACCCAGCATCTTTCACCAGCAATGAATTCAATGAAGGTAGAAGAGAAATAATTGGAGTTGAAAAAGCTTGTGGATTTTTTGTGCAAGATACAATCAGCCTCTTTGACTCACTGTCGCAGATTGTTTGCTTTTAGCACACTTGTAAAGAGAACAGGAAAAATAAATAAATACTAAACTCATAAAAGATCATACTGTGCCTAAGGTTTAGCTAGTCACTCATTAGGTTCAGAAGTGCACATAGGGATGCGAACCATGTTAATCCTGGTATATTGCTCCCTCCTGTCAGTCCAGCAAACCAAAATACACGTTACTTTCAGCAGTGGCCAACACATACTGCATCCACTCCTTTAAAAAATTATACTCTTCTGTATGGGTACTGATATAATTCAGCCCATACATAAACACGTACCAAAATTAATAAATTCACCCTGACAGCATTCCAGTGCAAGCCTTAAAAAATATTTCTACCTCTTCAGAGACAGTAAAACGTGATATGGACATGCAACAAAATTATTTGTTCAAGAACGTAAATGAACTGAGATGTATTAAGTTTTCACAGGGAACTTTAGTTAGGGTAGACACAACATAATTACTCAAACAGAAGTTCAAAGACAGAACTCAAGCTGGCAACCCTTCTCTTATGACTGCACATGGGCTTGACCAAGTTTATGTGTCTCACTAACAAGATGATACTTCCAGCACCATGTTCCTTCACCTTGCCATCTAACTCTTCCCTTTACACACAACAGATCCTGAACTAGCACCCTTCTCAAGCACTGATTTAGACAAAATAGGCAATGTATGCAATAAATGCAACTCCCTATCCTACCTTAGCCTTCCCCTTCTTTAGTCTCCTAAGAATAGTCTTATTTGGACTAGATTATGTTCTTCAAGAGATTACTGGTGGGAGATCTCACAAACCCTCACCATTGTTTCGGCCATGGAAAATGAAATTAAAACTACCGAATGGCACCCAATCCTCTGTGGATTTGACACTATGATGAAAGCACTCTTTCAAATGTAGTTATGGGTTAGTTATGATCTTCCAATTTTTATGTGTACAGATGTAGGATAAATGAAATGCTCACAGGGTGCTGTTATTTCATGAATTTAAAAAAAAATGATCAAGACTTAGCTTTCAGTCATATCATATAATATAGTAATTCTAGCCTACTTTTTTTTTTTTTAAAGAAAAAGGATTGCAGCTTGGGTAAAAATCTGTCACTGATCTAACTGGGAAGTAGTCATATATTTATATTTACATATATATGACTGAGCCTCAACAATTGGCAATACATGAAAGAGCCAAGAACAACTTTTTGAAGTGTTGTCTTAGATGTCGCAGGGGATAGTGACTATAAATGACTGTGGCTTTCAGATGTCAAGATCTTGGCAGCCAGTCTGGTTTTCAGAGTGGAGCTGCTCAGTACCTTCTGCAGACTCTCATGAGGTGTTTCTGACTGGGAAACTCCCAGGGAGCTATTATAGCCATTAGTCACTTTGAAAACCTTGAGAGGGAGTTGATATCCAAGACTGGGCATCTCACTTCATGCATGTTTCAAAGGAAAACTTTCACATTACATGGTAGAGCCTTAACTCCATAGTTATTGGCCTGCTTAGAAGCACTGTTTTCCCACCATTTCCAGTTTTTACACAAATATTGCAGCAGAGTAATGAATGTCATGTGTTAAGATTCAAACAAATAATTCTTTAATTAGTTAAGAACCCTCCAAACCTGACACCACATAAACAAACATGGCTTTTGCCCAAATTACACGTGCACCCTTCAGTAAAAACCCAGCTGCTCCATGCTTTCATCTGTCTCCAGCTGGGATATGGAGTCACCCCTGCGGTCCTTGCATAAACACCTGCTTGCACACAACCAACCTTTCTAGGTAAAACCCTCAACACTAAAAAAGGCTACAACCAAAAAAACCTTTGACACACTATGGTGTCTTGATGAGCAGCTAGTGCTTTTCTCTAGGAAGCCACACCATCAGTCAGGGTTGTCATCTTTACTACAGCCACATTCAAATTATTTGTTTATTGACTTTAATATTTATTCTGAACAGATTGGATGTCAGCTTCCAAAACATATTGATATTACAAGGCAAAGGTAACAGAAGGATTATCTCAATGTAGCAAAACTGAATCTGTCTGAATTCAGAGACTTGACAGGAAGAAAGTGCACTTTTAACAGCACTGCTTGAACACAAAGCTTTGATTCTCTAGAAATGGGGCACTTTATTCTGTATTCATATTTTTCCTCAAACAGCAAGGTATGGCACTGTTGTACTACTGACAGATGTTTTTACTGTTTGCAATGATTGCTTCTTTTTTTTTTAAGTATTTGGGATTCTTCTGAAGTGGGCTCTTCTGCACTTCACAGTGACATTCCTGAAATAACTTTGAAGAAAAAATAATGAGCCTCCCCTTACTTTACAGGTTCTCTAATACAACATAAGCAGCTTTACAAGGCTTAGCTAGTCTCTGCTGACCTAACTGCATATTTTACTCCTACAATAAACTAAAATAAGCAGCCTGCTTCCACAACAATTGACTAATTAACATAGTGCCTTTGTTAGTTTCTTATTTAAAAACAATGCTAGTCTTCAAAAACCAGACATACCAAGTGGAGAAGATTATTAGAAAGAGAGATGGAAACACACACATATCACAATAAGCAGATCAATGCTGTGCTACAGTTTTGTGTGGGGATTTTTTTTTTTTTGGTTGCTGAGGTTTTTTTTTTCATTTCCAGCCATTTAGGGTGTTTTTTTTCTTTGCCTCTGATTCATCTTCTCAAGCGCAGACACTGTGTTCAAATCCCTGTTGGTTGCTGTGTTTGAGCACTCTCCAATCAGCACTACGGTGTTTATTTGGGATCTGTCTGCTACTGAGTCACTGTGTCCCTGCAGAGAGCATGAGGTCACTTGCTGTTAGATCAGAGCACCCGCAGGGACTGCCCAGAGCTCAGCTGGACTGGGGAAACGTCTTTTACATAAGAGACAGGCTCTGCTGCCCACCATGAACTGTCCTGCCTCTGCTCCAAAAGAAGCCAATAATGAGCTTTTTATTAACATAAGCATTTAGGAAACATAAGCTTGCAAAATTTACTATCTG
Organism: Pardalotus punctatus; assembly: GCA_013400915.1. Taxonomy (NCBI): domain Eukaryota; kingdom Metazoa; phylum Chordata; class Aves; order Passeriformes; family Pardalotidae; genus Pardalotus; species Pardalotus punctatus. Next base: position 374,407 of record VZTX01015208.1, read on the forward strand.
GAACATCTGCATCTCTTGCACTGTGCAAAAATGATACCTACATGCACCCTATGTACACACTGTGTGCATACTGATATTGGGAAGTACTGGGTGGAGTGGGCATTTAATTGGAATAAACCCCAAAACTGCTTTCCCAGACTCACCCTATCACACCTGTGATGGCAGACAGCATTGAGATGTGATGCCCCCAGTCTACTTCTTTTGTGTTTACCCACAAAGTAATCAGAAAACAATGTTTTTAAATTGCTGTCATTAAACTCTCAGAACTAGTGCCTTATGGAAAAAAAAAGCTAGGGAGCATTCAATTCAGTTCAAGCAATTGGGCAGAAAATTACATGTTGATGCAACTTAATTCATGAGGGTTTAATAATTCCTTTTCAAGTATTTAGTTCTATTTTATCTGAAAATTTGGTTTCTGAAACCCAAATGGCAGCTCTGTGCAGCAGTATTTGATCAAAAATTCTGTCAAGCCCTGGCTTTACCCACTGAAAATACTTTTTGCTTTCAGAAAAAAAATGGTTTGCAATCCATACCAAAGCTCAGTGGCCTCAGCATTTTTTGCTTCCTTATTTTCAGAGCTTAACCTTCTAGCTGAATAATTTGGTCAAAGGTGTAAGTAAATGAACGTGATAATCCAGTGGAAAGTGAAAGGCAATGGTATCTCTGAGTATTGTTACATCCACAGCGATAAATAAATAAAACTAATGTAATGAAACTGTAAATGTAACAGACTGAACATTCATTTAAAATAATCCTGTGAAAAACAGTGAGCAAGAGTAAAGGAAGGGATGCATCTTGTCTCCAGCAGCTGTTTATGCGACAACAAGCTTTACATTACATCATCAACACTGGTAACACATGAAATGGTACAAATGAAGAACTGTGTCTGGCAGTTAAAAGTAACAGAATTTCTGAACCTTGCTTCACTACTGAAATTCCAGGAATTCTACATCAAAGTCTTCTTCCTAGGGACTGGTAAGAATATATGCTTTATCTGAAGATGTGAATATCACAGGAAGAACTGACAGGAAACACTTAAGGAAAGGACAAAGTTTTCCTAGGTGCCAAAACATTTTACAGTAGTCTCATTATGCAGGTTACTGATTTGCTCCAATGCATAATCAGGCTTATTACCAGCCCCAATTGCTGTGCATAGGACTTCATCTCTCAGGCACAGGCCATTGTTCATCCTCCCTTTACAAGGTGGAAGAACTCTTCAGCACTCAGTTATTTTTCCTTTCTGGTGCTAACAGGATAGTTTTGGAAAAAAACCTCAGAAAAATGCTTAAATTTGTCCTCAGAGGGCAACTTCTGTGGTCCTTGAATCATCTGTGAGCTTTCACAACTTAATAATACTGTCAATGCTGGATACATGCATAATTTATTTTCAATATCCAAAACAATTTTTGGCCTTTATTCCATGTTTGTCTCTTTGGGCATGGACTTCAGCCATGTTCCATGGAAGGAAAAACTTAACCTGTCTATAACAGCAACAACTAACGCACTGGCACATCCTCCAAAAGAGCTGTTTGAAATCACAGGACCTACAAGCACACTGGATATACCATTGAACACTGTCTGTGTGTGCTGATTTCTCTACAAGGCACTTCACCAAAGATTAAAAACCATCAAGAAAAGCTGGGATTTCCTCCTTCCTGCAATAAAAAACAAATACCAAAGCACTCAGAGGCTGAGTGGCACAAGGCTAACTGCAAAATGGTTAAGCTCCCCACAAATGCTTCACTGGAGGTCATTCTTAGGCCTTGGGAAGAAATATGAAAGAAGGAAAACTTTGGATGGCTACAACTAAATGCACCACCTAAGATCTTAACCACTACTTCATCAGAAGTAAGCACTGAGGCCAGAAGAGCTCCAAACAAAGTGCAGCTCAGCACCCGTTTAACACATGTTTTACAAACCTTTCTTGGGATAAGAATCAAAGGAAATGCTGTGCAAACAACTCACTACGCAACTGTGAGGTGAAATTTTAATTACACAAAAATAAAGGCCTTTGGCATTATCATTACAAAACCTAGTTTATCTTTGTCCTCTTGCCTGTCTGAATTGGTCTTGATTGTGCAAGTGAACAAATCACCTGGTTGTGCAAGTTCCAGCAAGGTGACATTTAGTCAGCAGATATATTTAAGAAACTAAACTTCTAAAACATAAGATGCATAAATGTAATTGTTTGTTTTACTGTAATTATTCTAGGCTGTAATTTAAATACCATCCCTCCAAATACAACAACGTAAAAAGAATAATTCTGCATCATGTGCATAGATTCAAAAGGCATTCTTTTCTATAGCTATGGATATATTATCAATCCAATCTCATATTTCACATTGGATGATCATAAAGTGCTTTTTAATGAAAATTTAGGGGGCAGAAGCCAAGTGGCATTTCACACAGAAACTTCTAATCCAACCAGAAATTTTAACACTCACATCTCAATCACAACAAGAAAAATCATCTTACCAAAGACTTCATGTATCACCAGCCAAACAAACAAACATTAAAATATTTACTTTAAGTTAGAACAGGTATTTATTTTTTATTTACTTTTCTGTGGCTTAATGCTATTTTGGCAGTAATCCCCCTACTGTGTCATTTCATGGTTTCTCCATAAAAATTGCATTTCAAAAGTTTACATGTATGCATGCATCCATCCCTACAGCTCAACTACATATTCTGGATAATCCAGGTGAATAATACAGCAAGAATTACAAAAACCTATAGTTTTTTTATTGCAAATTTGAGAACAATTGCCTGTGCCTTGCTCTGAATTAGCACTACAGAAATCTGGAAAGGTCTTAAACATCTTGGGCAATTCTAGAAGCTTTTAGGCTTGCGTATATGCAGTCAAATCCCTCCTTCAGATGGCTATGAGCCAATGCATTTCTGAGGCCAAATGAAAGAACAATACAATTCTGAGATCTTCAACAGTGATAAAGCTTACCAGTGGCATCTTGGGTAGAGTTTGATAGCAATGAAACCTGCCTCTGCTCTTGCTTCTTCTCAGTCAAGAAAATGGACATACCTGGCAGTTGCCAAAACAAAGCCAAGACCGATGTACACCTGCTGCTCTGCTTTGGTTACAGCAATTAATTATGCACAAATTCCTTGACCTTTCAAGAGGTTATGGATACCCTGATATCCTACTTTCATTTAGCTGGCACTTACTAAACTTTCAAAGGACCTGCCTGCCTCAGATGGTCTTTTCCTCTTCTGATTTGAAGCCACGTCATTACTATTACTACCACAACAGGGCAACAAACAGGGAGCCCCAAGGCAAATGGTGCAGCTCATCCCACAGAGCTCAGAGGATTATAATGTTTATTTGTGCAACACACACAACTTCATGCGTGACCAAAGGATCCAACCACACAATGTTGCTACCTGCAACCAGCAGAGGCCATAATGATGATGATACCTCTCTGGGAATACCTAAAGCGAGGATGATGCCAAGCTCATACCATGCTGTCTTCCTCCCACGGCTGGCAAGAGGGTCACAATGTCTCTGCAACTCCTCTTGCATAACTGAGGACTGAATCCAGCCCTCAGTTTTTTTGATAGCAAACTGAGCTGAAACACCTTTCATTACACAAGGCAGTTTGCCTTAATCACGTCCAAGCAGGTGTGTGTGTGGGCAGGTCTGTGAGGTAAAGTCAGCCACAGAATTACAGAATCAGTTAGGTTGGAAAAAACCTTGGTGATCATGAAGTCCAGCCTTTGAACACCACATCGACTAGACCATGGCATGAAGGACCTCTTGTCCTGTCACCCGTTGCCTGGGAGAAGAGGCCAATCCCCATGAGGCTACATTCTCTGTTCAGGTACAAGAAAGAGACAGGGTTCCCCGTGAGCCTTCTCCATGCTACACAACCTCAGCTCCCTCAGCTGCTCCTCATAGGATTTAACTCTCCAGGCCCTTCGTCAGCTCCATTGCCTTTCTCTGGACTCACCCCAGAGCACATCAATGTCATTCTTGTAGTGAGGGGCCCAGAACTGAACACAGCACTTGAGGTGTGGCCTCATCACTGCCCTGGTCCCACTGGCCACACTACTGCTGATACAGGCCAGGATGCCATTGGCTTTCTTGGCCACCTGGGCACACACTGGATCATGTTCAGCTGGCTGTCCACCAGCACCTCCAGGTAATTTTCCACTGGGCCACTTTCCAAACATCTCTTCCCCCAGCCTATCACGCTGCCCGGGGTTGTTGTGGATGAAGTGTAGGACCCAGAACCTGGGTCTTGTTAAAGCCAAATCACACACCTCTCACAAACAAGGGTGCAATTACCGGGAAATTCCCAAATGGCTCAGCCCACAGCATTGCACAGGAAATGCAATGGAAATAGAGCACTGTATTTATTCTCCAATTGTTTCCTGTTTACATGAAACCCAGCACTGAAGAGACCCTATAGAGGCAAACCCCATAATTGCTAAGAGCCCCCAGGTTAATCACATCTGCAAAGAAAGGTCCAGACCATGCTTAACAGGCTGTTCTCCTCTTTCTAATTCTTTCCATCCTAGACTGCAAGGAAGAGGTTTAAAAATACAAGGCCCTTTTCTACTGACCATTTCGCAAATTTATGTTTATCCTTCTTTACACTTTGGAACCATGAGGAGTGATCCAAAAAGATTAGACAGAATACAGCAAATTCCTTTTGGCCTTACAGGAACTGGCAGCTTGAAGTTCCTTGCAAATAAGCTAACTTTTTAGGTCTTTGAGGTGCTGACCAGGTTTTGGTGATTTTTTTTTTTCCTTGGACTTATTCTCCAGTTCTCCTGCTTATTTCCCAGCTATTTTAACTGCCTAAACTACCTAAACTGAATTGAACTAAACCTAATATAGAATTATGTAATCATCCTAACAACTGAAAAGTACAGGACTAGCTGATTCATTCATTATGATCTTCTAAAATGACTTCAAAATTTGCCTTCTGCGAAGACTGTGACTGAGCCTAAAAACATTACAAACCTGTGATTTTTCTCTCCCCACATAGGCACTGAAGTGCAGAGAAGAACAGATGGATCTCTGCACAGTTCTGCAAGCATAGGAATGGGGAAAGAGCATGCAGCGTCTACAAGAGTTTGCAGTTGGGGCTGTCCATCATTCTTCTACTGATAATAAGTAGTAAGAAACAGCATTATTGTAATTCTGTATTGGACACTCTAGTCTGGTCACACCAACCTGTGCAGGCTCCTGCATCACCTTTTGTTACTGAGGAATAAATTATGCAAAAGTTATGATATTATTTTTATCACCTTCTGAAAGATCACCATTTAAATAGTGAGTCTGTCTCCACAGTTAACTCTAATGTGAAGTCCCATGCAGAGCATCCAGATTCCCACACATCACATGTTGAAGTTTCAATGCTCTCAGGAATCTGGCTACCTGACTTTGCCTTATTTGACCTGTGGAAAAGTTTGCAAAACAATACTGTGCCTGTATTTGGTCTGCTACATCTATTGTATAGTAGGAGAGTTATTATGGTCCCACCTATGGAGAGCAAAAAGAAGAAATACTAAATAAGAAAAGAAAGCCTTGGTGTCTCAAGCAAAATTATTATTTTATAACTGAACAGCAATTGTATTAGTGATTAGCTGTTAGTAGAAAGAAATATGACTCTAGAGAATAACCTAAAGACAACAGTGATCTTTCTTCCGAGAGCATTTTCTGCAAAGTAAGAACATTACATCTCATTAAAACCTGTACTTTTTTTATTTTTTTGCTTAAACCTTTGTGTTTTTTGATTCTGGAAGTCTGTACTTGATACTTTATTTCCTACTTACTTGACTTAAAACTTGGTTCTGACTTACGACTTATGAATCTACTTGCAGAAGATGACTAAAATAGAATGCTGAAAACTCTGCTAATATATTCCAGACCTCATTACTAAAATGAATTAATAATAATAATAATTAGGTTTTCCAAATTAGCCTCTTATCAGAGTTAGGAATGTTACCCAAGCAATACCAAAAATGTACTGTACATAACTGAAGAAGTCACAGAACATAATTATATACAACAGATGAGTAACAGTCATTGTTCTATACTTCACTTGGAAAAAGTAACCCTGAAAAGTTTTAAACCTTCTCTGAATTCAATGAAATTAACTTATATAAACTTAAAAATGTACATGTTGGGATTTTAGTCCTAGTTCACATTCACTGTAGAAAATGAGTAAGAATTGAAATAAAAAATTTTCAATATTAAAAAACCCTAATATAGTTGAAACGTGGGCCTGAATCTTTCACTTTGTGCATGCAGATCTGCTGCATCTTCAGGCTGAGGTGAACTGGAAGCAGCTCCCAAAGTGAGAGAAAGGGTACTGCCTCAGGCAGGACCACAGTCCAGGATGGTAGCAGATAAAATGCAATGATATAAAACATGAGTACACACCGTCCACAGTGAAATGGAAACAGGGGCTTATCCCCACGTGTCAGTGACTGCAGGTGCAATAAGTCTTTACAAAACAATGCTCATTACATTTGCTTTTGAGCAATGCCATAAAATTGAGACACTTCATGATGCTACTCAAGGTTGCCCCTATTTTCTACTCAAGGGTGATAAAACAGTTTGACATTACTGTGACTGCAGCCTACTGGATAACACACTAACCATTGGTGAGGAGTCCAAATATAGTTATTTGCCTAACCTGGGTTAGAAATAGGATTACCATTTAAATACATTTCAGTGTCTACTGGGATAAGCTATTTCACTGAACAGTTACCTAATGGCACAACAGACTCCTCTCTCTACGAAGCCCTTGACACATTACAGAAGTGTTTATTGCTTCTGCTTACAAGCCAAAGATCAAAAGATATCTTATGCCAAACAGAACATAATACGAAAAAGTGAGAGGCAAGCCATGAAAATTATATGGACAGAGAACTGACACCAGGAACCAAAGACTACAGCTTTGCTTAGATGGGTTTCTTCAGACACACTTAAATCACTGAATTTAACCAGTGAAAGTTCTGTGTAGCTGTTCATGAACTAATAAGCAGCCAGGAAGAATTTAGAAGAATACTAATTATGGTGTACTCATGGAAAATCATAGAATCACAGAATGGTTTGTGTTGGTAGGAACCTTAAAAGGTCATCTATTTCCAATCCCCCTGCTGTAGGCAGGGACATGTTCCACTAGACCAGGTTACTCAAAGCTCCCTTCAACCTGGCCTTGAACACTTCCAGGGATGGAGCATCCACAACTTCTCTGGGCAACCTGTTCCAGTGCCTCATCACCCCCACAATAAAGAATTTCTTCCTTCCATCTAAATCTAAACTCTGTTTAAAGACATTACCCCTTGTCCTATCACTATATGACTTTGTAAAACGTCCCACTCCAGCTCTCTTGTAGCCCTCTTTGGGTACTGGAAAGCTGCTGTAAGTTCTCCCCAGAACCTTCTCTTCTCCAGGATGAACAAATCAAAAGCTCCCAACCTGTTTTCATAGGAGAGGTGTTCCAGTCCTCTGATCACCTTCATGGCTTCATTTGGACTCACTCCAACAGGTCCTCGTCATGTACCCAAATCAGTGCTCCCACTTGGTAATTTATTGTAAGTAAACAAAATTTGTCATGTGCATATACCTGCAATATGCCTGCAATACATCTGTAGGGTAACAACATCATCATTGCTTAAGACTCAAGCAGATTAAAACAGACACTGAGACGGATTTACTCATAAATCAGTCAAATACATAAATTCCAGGATTTGCACACATTACCTTGAGTTATTAAACAATGAGGGCTGATCCCCAAGGAAAGTCAGCAGAGATGTAGTGCCAACATACACTAAAGAAAACAACAGACAGAAAAGCTTGACAAAACATTTAGGAAAATCACATAATCTCTGTAAGAGAAAAAGTATTTATATGGCCTTGAGTCACTTCTCTTTTTAAGTTAGCATTCTTTTACAGTGGCTCATGGTATAGGAAAAACTTGTCCTATGGCATTAGTGGAAGCTTTGCCTCAGAAAAGCATAGCAGGGCTGGGTTTGCTTCCTGAAACGCAATAGCAAAAACGTAGCAGCCACAGGTAAAGACTTAAAAACTGCTTTTGTACTTTTCTGATACTGGCCAGAAAAGATGCCCCTTTGAAAAGATGAACAGTCAAATGAAAAATACGCTCTCATTGTGTAGCTACAGTCATACAATTCTGAGTAAATCAGAAAATCATCAACAGTCTTTACATGAAAAACAGAACACTGATTCTATTTTCTTTAAATAAGGTGTACATGCAATGAGCATTTAGTTTAAAACCCGATTTACAAGATCAAAATGCCTGAATCCTGAAGTACCACCAAATCCTAGCTAGATTACTTTTTAATCACTGCAAATCAGGATAGAAATTGCCAGCTAGTAGAAGGCAGATTAAATGCTAATGTACTCTAGAAACTTTGAAACTTAAAATTGAATTGGTGGAGAAGCACTTTTATGCCTAAAGAAAAGATGTTCAAACAACACAGAAAAAAGTGGTGGCTGATACTTATTCAGTTATGCTGTAGCCAGCAGGATGTTTCTCCCAGGGAATCTGAAGAGGGCTGAAAGCATCTTGTGCTAGGCTTCACTTCAGTGAACAAGGTCGCATGGTCTGCTGGGCAGCTTCTCAGACCTCCTTGGCTGGTATAGTGTTTTATGCCTCATTTGAAGCAAACCAAATCTGTTTCTTTCTCTCTCAATCAACCTTCCACCCAGTGCCTCTGCCTGGCATACAGGCACCATTTTCAAAATCAGCCAGTGATGCCGCTTACAGCGACAGCATCAGGCTCCTTTCTGCAGATGGTTTTAAATTTGAGTCCAAATGCAGAGATGAAGTCTATGTTGGTTAACAGCAGCAGAAAGAAATTCATCCAAGTATCTGGGAAATACAAGTACTCTTTCAGAGAGCTGCCAAATCTGAAGATTTAAAAGGTATCAACATAGTGTAGACTGATAAGTAGTACTGGATTAAACAGGAATGCTAAAGGTCCATTAAAATCATTAAAATTAACAACTTGGACTTAATAACCTCTAACTGCATTAAGAGGTCTCAACATGGTTGTAAAATAAGCAGCTGGAAAATCTGATCTAACTATCCATATAACTAATATATGGATATTTCCTTGACTCTCCCTGCAGCTGAAAGCACCTTCCAGTGGTACAAACCCCTATCTTACAGAAAAAGCCAAGTGGCCAGCTTTGGGCTGCGGAAGGGATATGGCACAAAGCTGACGGGTCAGCAGTTTGGACACCAACCAGGGTGGGAGCAGGCTTAGGGTTTCCAGCCTACAGGGTACTCTTGCAAAGCAACAAAGCCTTCTCCTCAACTCTCTAAAAGAGGGGATTTAAAAGCTGGGTGGCAAAGTCCTGGTTTCCATTTTAAACTCTGCATTGAAGCAGCTTTTCATCCCAGAAATTCATCATCCAGCTGCACAAGGGAACAAAAAACATTACCAGGAGCAGGTGCTGCAGTTTGGAGGTGGAGAAGAGTTCATCTGCTCCAGCACCAGTGCTCACCCAGTCCTGTGAGAGTGTGCCACGCTGAAGAAAAAGCTTATTGCTCACCTTAGGCAACAGGAATTTAGAAATATTTCAGCAGAGCAGACCTCACCAGAACATGCGCTACCACTACCTGATAAGGATAAGGCATCTTTATTAGAGGTCTCGTATTATTGTCTGTTCTGGAACTGGTTTCTGTTCACTTTGGCAAAATAAATCTAAATGTATGACTTACAAATAGGTCATGCCAGATGCTCTTTGCCAGTAAGTGTAACACAAATTCAGAGGAAGCTGGGATAGAGAAGACGGACTACTTTAATGTAAAACAAAAGCTCTGCTCATCATTAGTTCTCACTGTACGGGTTCAAGGTGCCAGGCACGGCTTTTGAGGCTCAGTAAAAACAAGTGGCTTTCAGAAGGACTTGGACAATTTTCTTCCCTTTTTCAAAAACTTTTTCTGCTTTACTGACCCACACAATGGTATCATCAATGTACTGCAAGTGTTCCAAAGCTTCATCCCGCTCCAGTGTAGTCTGGGTAAGTCCATAGCAGATGGTAGGGATGTATTTCTATCACTGGGGCAGTGGATTTCAGGTGTACTGCATGCCCCTCCAAGTGAAAGCAGACTGTAGCCTGCACTCTGCTGTCAAAGGGATTGAGAAAAATGCATTAACAAGTGTACAAAAGTATGTGTACAAGCACACATTGTCCTGACATTGTCTGAATATATACTTCATCCATTATGTATTCAGAATCAATGACAAAAATGTAAATGCTGAAGTGAGTAAAGCTGGTCACAAGTCCTTAGCATTGCTACTGAAATGCCTGGAGGGCTTTCAGAGCTTGATTCGAGAAGCTGACAGTCATTTCCACTATGAAGAAACAGCTAACAGAAGACACCAACAGAAGCTGCATGTTTAATTCCCTCCAGCACTTACAAAAGTCACAATCAAAAATGCCAAGATTTTTCTGATGTTTCTGTTTGCAAATGCTAAATTATCACTGATCTCACTGAATCTGGAATACTGAAACCTGCAATAAGAACTCCTATAAATACTGTTTAAATTGAGAAAAACAATCATGCCTAAAAAGAACCAAAAAGGCAGCCCTTTCCAGGCTGAAATTCCTCAAAGTGTCCAGGCAGTCAGAAGCCTGGCTCTGTTCAGCTGCTGTTGTGCAGAACCGGCACAGAGCCACCATACTTTCAACACAGGAATGGTTTTGAAGGCACCACTGAAGCTGGATGCTGTTTGGTGGTGTTGGGGAGTGCTGTCTGTCTGCACCCAGACTGACATGAAAGTGGTGAGCAGGAAGGAAAAGGCAGAGAGGCAAATTTACAGCAATGCTGCTGCAAGGTGATGCTGTGTGGTATGATCTCATGGGAATGTGTACATAATGCTTTTTGAACCATCAGGAAGAAGCTGTCTCCTAATTAGTTCCCTGGTAATTGGCCATGCAGTGTCGTTCCTTGCATGAGGACTACTGTGAATACATTGGACATCATCTGATTAAAACAAGAGAAAGGAGCATTATGTGATGGCAACTTAATGAGGTGGGCTTCAAACTAGACCTAAACAAGCTGGACAAGAAAAACAAACTGGGGCCTTTTCAGAAGCCATTGAGAAGGCAAGATAGTTGCAACCATCTGTTATACAAAAAGTTTAGGAGCCTGGGCTTCAAAGGGAAAAAACTTGAAGATATAATTGTCCTTGCATACGTAATCTGAACCTCTAACATTTTAGGACCATCACTTAGAATCACTGGTATTTGAGAACGCGTGTCAGAAATGAGCTGTATCTCCAGAAGTATATGAGCACTGCAAATCCAAAACAGGCATTCTTTGAAGCACAAGAGACACGGACACTTAATGGCTCCGGATGAGAGATCAAAGTGGGAAAGCACGCTGGGCTGGGAGGACACAGGGCTGCTGCAGCACAGCTGGTGAAGAGCAGCCAGAAGAAGCCCTTCCAGGAACACCCTACAACCAGGGTGCTCGGGGTGTAGGGCCCAGCAGCTCTGCTGAGGTTCTTGGCCATTCCTGCACATAGCTCCCACTTTGAAAGCGCTTTCAGACACAGGCTGCCTGTGTTAGCATCTTCTACAGATGAAAAAACAAAGCTGCCTACAGGTCATTCATCAAAGAGTGGGACTTGATGATCATTGTGGATCCATTCCAGCTCAGAATATTCTGTGATTCTGAATTTAAATTAAGTGTCCAAAACAGTTTGGGGGAGCAGAGCTTGACGAGAAGAAGCAAATGCAGGTGGGGTGGTGGTGTGAAATGCCAGGCAGTGATGCTGGGGATGGCCCTGCCCAAGAGCAGTGTGTGCCTTCCTACCCTCCCATCCCAGGGGGTTTATATGCCTGTATTTTTTTGCTGTTGTTCACTTGAGAGTGAATTATATTAACTTTTGTATCCAAATGTAAATACCTTGCACTACACAGGAGCCAAACACAAACACGCTGATTATACAGTGTCTGGGGCACAGCCCTAGTAACAGAGATAAAAATCAACACATCCAGGGAACAAGAAAGAAAAGGCAGTGCAAGAGTGAGTCAGCAAATGTAAGCAATATGTTAGTCAGGCAAGCGTTTCTGAATGCACTACGAGGCTGCTCATACTGCAAACAAAGTCACAGCCCCAATAACCTGGAAGACCATCCTGGTGTGAGGGCCCCCACCCTTTTTCAAGGGGACCTCTAAATTTTCATTCTGGTTTTGGGAAGGATTTAATGTAGATTTTTTCCATTGCCCCCACCCTCCCTCCAGCCTCAAGCCTGAGAAAGGAAAAAATCTGTGCCATGTTTAGAAAGACAGAGACGTGAGCACAGAAATCTGGTAAAGCAGAGGGATGCTGGCTGTGCTGCTGTGTCAGGTGTCATGACAAAGGCTACAGGTTGCCAGGATTAGCCTGGTCACTTTGCAAGCCATGAAATGCTCCACCGAGCCTGTTTAGCCTGTGGTCTGGCTCTTCCTCCTGCCAGCCTGCATTTCTCTGCAAAACAAGTGACTTGAGTGCCTCAGAGTACTGCCGTGACACGTCCCCATCAGCGGTGAACCTGCGCAATAGCCATGGGGAGCGGGGCTGCACTGCTCCTCTCTGGGGCTGCACACATCACAACCCACTGCACTGAGTCCGAGGGACACAGCTGCAGAAAGCAGTCAGAGGGAAGAAAAAGCAAGGCACAGAGCCAGGAAGTTTTTAAAAAGTCACTGGATTTCACATCACCAGCAAACTTATTTGCAGTTTTTCTGATCTAAATCCTGTTGTTCTGCCACTTTGAAAATGCAGACTCTAATTAACTGACATTCTGACACTCTGGCGCCTGAAGGATACTTGCTTTTGTAAATGATATTTATAAAGCAGGAGCTATTTAATACCTGCTTAACATATATCCATAACCTTCAGAATGTCTCCTATGAGTCAACACAGCCTGACTTGAAATGACATCTTTCCTCTTTCTGTTCTGTAAGGCTTTCTGCAGTGTACAGCCAACCTCAGAGCATGGCAGAAGGCAGCCTAAGCCATTGCTCATATTAACTCGTTCAACACTGGGTGGTTTTATTCTGGAAGAGGAGCACTTGCACAGAGAGGACTGCGTGTAAGCCTGTCTCTGGGAAACAAGCGCTTTTCAGTTTAGTCTTCATGCCTTCTAGTGATCTCCCATATATAACCATTTACTCCACAGCCAGGTCCTGCATTTGCAGCTCTTTCTTGGTATTTCTGCAGGAAGCCTGTGGGATGGTGGCTTAGTTCAACTTCTGCAGCACTCAGATTTCTGTCTGCACAAAAGCTACAGGTAATGGTAGAGCCATCTCATTACCCATGCCCAAAAATTTACATCCTGTTCCCATTCACATCACAGATATGTCTCCCACTGACTTGGATGACTCCCAGGCCCCAATTTTAATAATGAAGGTCCCTGACAGTCTATAGTTCTCCAGATGGATGCCTTTCCCATTCTTTGAACAAAGCAGGTTGAGCAGGATAGTCTAGGGACCACACCACAGGGCATTATCACAGCAGACTGTGGGATCCAGTTAGAGAGGGATGTTTGTCCAATTCACAGCTTAAGAGTGTTTGTCCCCAGTCCAGCAGCTAGAAGGAAACAGCTCAGACTGCATGGGTGCAACATTTTGAGCCCACGAGCAGCTGGGTATAGACGCCATCACGGGAACTACTTAGGACATATCACCTCTCTGCCATGCTGCGTCCAGGACTGCTTCCAGGAAAGCACCACAGGCAGGCTCCAGAAAAGGCAGCTGGAGCAGTGTGACAATTTACTGCCTCCGCTGGTCCCTTCCACTCCGCCACAGGACAACATGGTCCCAGGAGGAATCATGACAGGCAGCTCAGTTTACACAACTGCAGCGGTGCTTCCATGTGTGTGGCATGGGACCAAAGTTCAGCCCTAGGAAGCTACTCCGGTGCTAGCAAACCCAAGGCAACCCACCCTGATATCACCGCGTTGTGCAACCTAGCTGACAGGGGAGGCGGTTCCCATTGCCTCAGAGACTGGCTGACATTCAAGAGGGAGCATTTGATCCAGCAGCCAGGAAAAATGCAAGAAGGTACCAAGTTTATATCTGTACATGCAATGGGAGACTCTCCAAAGTGTTGGGAACAAAAGTCTTGCTTCCTTTTAATGTCACACAGGGCCTGGGAGCTAAGAAGAGAGACCTCAGCTGAAAGTCAGTGGAAATAGTCATTTTCATCTGGGAAGACTTCCAGCTGCAATGGCTTTGGGCAGCTCTCAGAGCAGCCCTTGTGGCCGTGCGGATCCACCACTTTCAAAGCATCCTTCCTGTTCTTAGAAATGCTACATTATAGAGCTTTCTGTCATTAAAGCATCTAACTCACCAAGAATTTGATAGTAGGATTCTGTGTCGACCTTAGCAAAGGGAAAATGGTTACTAAAATACTGTAACTCTTCACGGTAATACAATGAACACAAGTGTCCCTCTTTCAAGATGTACAGCTATTTTACAACACAAGAGCTGCCTGAAACTCCATCAAGTCAAGACTCCTTGAAAATTTAAACAAGGTAAGTGGGTTAAAGATGTCTGAAGCCAAATTCATGTCCCCTGTAAACAGAAACGACACTATCTAGTTTAATGGAAAGAGGTCTAACTCTCTGCCAGCAATAAATACGGGTCATAACTAAGGGCATTGGGACGCAGCCTCTGAATACCAAATGCTGGACCATAATCATAACAGAAAACCAAAGGTAAGATATCTGTGGTCTGTCAAAAACCTTCCTCAATCCTGTATGCGATTTTATTGGAAGCAATGAAAACCGCTCACAGTACTTGCAACAGTTCTTTGAGATACACCAAAGGATCAGTATCTGAACACACTTAGCATGCCTACGCTGAAGCAGCCATCAGCACTCAGCAGGGAAGATGCTGCATGACACCCCAACAGCTGAAGTCACAGGCAACTGCTAAGGCAAGAAGAGCATTTGGAAAGCCTGAAGTCACAATCTGCATTCCCAGATTTAATGCAGATACGTGACAGATGCTAATAGAACCTGTTTTGTTACCCTAGTCCATTTTTCTTCTCCATCAAGGGCATGCTACTACAGAAAGCAGAGGAGCTCTCCTTGATCACCCCACAGTAAAAAGCTGGGGTAGCTCTTCTAATTATGATTTCTCACTAATGTCTGGGTTGCCCGTATTATCAGCCTGGTGTATATTTTTTTCTAGATGTAGACAGAACTTATTTTCTCTTCATTTTCTCCTAACATCTTTCCCAATTATTCCATTTACAGTAATGACCATTTCAAAATATGTGAATTGTCATAATTGTTTTACATACCAAATGCTACATCACATTTAGCCAACACATACAAGTTTAGGAACTAAATCTCTTACACTGAAGCCAACAGCAGTTTTACTGTGGACTTCATTTAGGATTTTTCCATTTAGTGATTGGAAAGTGGCTTTTAAAAGAGAGGGCCCTTTTATACCAGTATACAATGGGGGCTGCAGAAAGCTATAACTAAGTGCTCTTCTTTGGTTATTACTACCTTTTTCCAGAAATCAAGGACCAAGTGATTTCATTAGAAGGTGGCAGTGGGACTACCCTGAACCAGTACTTTTTCTGTTCATCCAGAGACAGCTCAGGGCCAGGCCTGTGCTGCCCAGCTCCAGCAGCCCAACACCAAAACATGTGCCAGCTGTTTCCCACCCTTCAGGGTGTTTTACAGAAGCATCCAGGGCTTCCCCAGCCACCCGTGCTGCTGACTTGACTGCTCCCAAAGAGGAAAAATATATAAAGTAAATGAGAGAGCAATGGGGAAAGGGTGGTAGAAAGTAAAAATCAAATAGGTATCCGAACAAAGAAGAAAATGCATGGTGGGGGAGAAGGAAGAAGGATCGTGAGAAGTAACTATGGTTTAGTTAGTTCCCTGAGTTTCTCCACATTTGGTAATGAGAGGGAGTGGTTTTACAATAAAACTTACTCCTCTCAGCTGCCTACTTCCTGATGACTCAGACACCTTACACAGCTGGCATCTGTGGTCAGGCAAATGCCACCACCAGTGCCTGCAAGGTGCTCCTAGGACTTGAATGAGTGAACAGTAATATAAACTGTCTGTGGTTACCAAACACCAGAACCTTGGACATCAAATGAAACATCCCAAGCAAACATCCCGAGCAGGATCAGAAGACATCATATGTGGAGGGATCTGGGAAGGGTAACTGCAGCTCCCATCTTTATGCAGGGGCACCATTACACAAGGATCACCTCTCATGAACATTGGGATTGGTTTTCAGACTGTTTCTTTCAGCAAAATGTTGTCCTATATTTTCTAACAAGCGTGAACATCCTAGGTACAACAGCCTTTTGACAGTCTGGCTCCAAGTGTTACACTAGGAATACCTGGTGTTGATCATATCTTTCAAACAAAACTTTGAAATTTGTCCATGATCTAAGTACTGATCTAGGAGAGGAGATCTTGGAAAATGCTGGAAAGCTTATGGGATTTTGTTAAAAATGAGAAATATGCATTTCAGTCATGATATTAAAAGTTAGTGAACAAGGACACATTGGCTGAGAATTCCTTTCAATGCTATAATATTACTTTTCTTCATGGTGTTTGGCTGTCCAGACCCATTCTCTCTCCAATGGGACAAAAGCAAAACTCCCCACTGGGTCACAGAGACGGCAGCAATGTAGCTGCACAGATCTGACTCTCATAGTCCAAGCAATAATTTACCTAAACCTCTAAAAAACCAGTGAGTTTTATCTGCCTGGGTTACTAGTCTTAAACTAAACCCACAAGCTGTTAGTGGCAAGATAAGAGCTTTTCATTACATCCATGGGCAGTGCCTTGCCCAGAAGGAATCTTGCCTAGCATCTGACTGCCAAGCAAGATTTAAAAATAATGTATTTAACTCCACAGTATTTACAGAGTTCTAAAACAACAAATGATGACGTAACAAAATAATCTGATCATCTGTGTTCACTGCCATTGCAAGAGGGAATGTCACTTCCCAACAGTTGTCATGTGACCAAAAACAGTATTTTCTTTATCAAGCATGCAATCAAAAAAGGATATTTAAGCATACAGGAGCAGTCAGGTGAGAGATAGAAAGCTGAATTAAACCAGCATCTTGTTTCAGACAGTTTCAGACCAACAGGAATATCTTATGAAAAACTATAATGGGGAAATGTCCCCACAAAATAATATAAAGACAACATTATGCATCCTGAAATACTTCTACCTGCTGAACAGCCTGCTTCATTATGAGTCTGAAACCAATGCTGTATAGTCTCATCAGCAGCTCCACTAGCTCCTCACAGCTTCTGCTTTTACCTAGGAAAGGCAGTGAAATTACCCGTGGGTTTGGCTGGGTTTGGGCCAGTCGCCCATGAGCACAGAAGATGCCATGTGCACATGGGACAGGACAAGTCCTCGTCCATACCTGGGATGGGGGCTGAGGTGCAACAGGGGCCAGGGCAGTTAGCAGCCCCAAAGCTACTGTCAACAGACTGCCAACGAGCAAAAGTCTTTGTGAAAATCAAGGTAGACGAGAGCATCTAGACATCCATGCAGTGGATAAAATAGCTTGGAGTTTTCTGCTTGGCTGTCAAGCCAAGGAAGGTGAGGAAACAAGAAGGAATTGAAATGTAAGGTGTCTACATAATTTCCTGATAATAACTAACATTTATTTTGCTTGTGACCTGCAAGGACATGGAAAAGGAGTTGGACAACCAGTTCCTCCAGGGAGAACAAAAAGGAAGAAAAGCCAGGGCTTTCGGCTGCCTGGAGATGATGTATGTTGGCAACAACAAAATTCCCATTAATGTTTACAGAGGACCTGCATTCAGAAGAATCACATCAGGGGGACTAGAGGGTAAATTCCCAATTAAAGCTAAAAGGAAAATTACATAAGGAAAAAGACAGACCTTGTAAACATTTGTTAATAAACCCACTATCTGAATGGCACAGTGCAACAACTTTGGCATCCCACTTTTGTTTAAACTTAGGGGATTTTACTGTTATCTTAAGTAGCTCTTAATGGCTATAAATAAATACCAAAAAAGGAAAAAAACCCTGAAACCCAAGTAATTTTATTAGTCAGAACATCAGACTCCTCAATAATAGCATTCTGATTTTTCCAAAATTAACTTGGCCCATTGTTTCTTCCCCTTAAAACATTAATTGGCACTCCCTGGGATTGCTCGTTCCAGGTATATTTATACTACTGATGGCTCAAGACATATAGAGCAGACATTTGTCCTTAATAACACTCTTGACTGACCTTAAGTTTTATGTCCAGGGGTAAATGAGGCCACCAGATACCAAAATCAACACATTGAATTTGAAGAGCTCACATCCTGGATGATGTCCAATTCATTTTTCATTCAGTTTGCAGACTTCACATATTGAAACTAATTACCAACAAATTTTAAGAATTCTATTTAAAAGTTATCATCAAATGTTGAATAGTTTAAAGTTTTATTGGACTATTTGAAGGACAGTTCTTTTCGTAACTTTGCAATCAAAAATGGTCTGGACTTCCACAGTTTAGTCCCATGATACCAACACTAAACTGCCTTGCCCCTAATATTACAGTAGCTCTTCTCAGTCCTCAGTTACCACAATCAAGGAGACAAACTTTGCCCCACATCCTTGGCAATAAAGTATTCTTCACTGCTAGTACAAGTGTAAAGCTGCATAGTAACAGTGTAAGACCATTATGTTTTCTGTACTATTTTAATGCAGTTATTCATACAGGTGTTATACCACCTTAGGATCACCTTTGTGACATGGCAGAAAACCAACTTTGAATATCCCCAGACAGGAATTTTTCCCTATTTTACAGCAGAGGAACTGAGGCACAAAGAGAAATTTTCAGAGATAGCACAGGCCCTTGATTTCCATTACAATGATGGGACTCAGGCACCTGACTGATGCCCAACTTCGACAAGGTGGCTATGGCTGCCTTCAGTTTGAAGTCGGGCTCCCCACATCCTCAGAGATATCATTCCCCTGCATGCCATGCACTGCATAAACCACTACCTGTGTTCTGCAAAGTCCCAAATTCCCTGGCATGAGGTAAACCACCGATTTGTATCTCCCCCTCTTCTTCCCCACTCTGAATACCAGCTGTTCTCACCAGAGGCCAAAGACTGCTCAGCAAATTCAAGCTCCGCCCATCATTTCATGCCATATCTGCTCTGTAGGACCTGGGTCCCTTCTCTAAACAAACCAAGGTCATGTTGCTTTTGGAGTCCTCCCACCTTGCTCCTAGTCTGTAAGTAAAAGCCACAGCAAAAATAATCTGTGTCCTCACAAAAGTCAACAAGAGTTGCAATTGAGGGTTTGCAATGGAGCACAAAGTACAAGGCACACGGTGAAGGGCAGTATCGGGTACCATTGCTACCTTGGATCTGAAAGCAACAATAACACTTGCAAACATTGCACATGAACTGATACAGTTTTCTCCTTCTATTAGCCTGGGTGCAATCCCAGCCTCACTGTTTCCCATTCTGTTGACAGCTTGCAAAACGTTACCCTATGTGTCCCTGCAGAGCTCCCCACGGGGCTGCAGCAGCCTTCCCCAGCAAATCCAGGCAGTCAAAGGAGATGTGATGCTGTGACACAAGAAACAGGAACAGCACTGCCTGTAGTGGGAGCAGTCTGGGACACTTTGGTCAGTGATGGGGCAGCACAGTAGAAGACAAAACCCTGCTACTCCAATGGAGAGAAAGGCTCAAGTGGGCTGAAGAAACTGTTGGCGAGAAAAAACTTACTGGGTAGCAGTACACAGGTAATGTGGTTACACAAACATCTCACATGTTGATACAGCCTCAGTCAGTGAAAAGTTTATTTTTTATTTCAGACAATGCTAATTTACAGTTAAAAAGAATGTTTTTATCTCTCCTCTCTTCCATTAAAAGAAAAAGCACCTAAACTCTTAATTAAGCTTTCCAAAAAGTGTTTTGGAATGTCCATGTTCCTAAATGTCCATATTCATTTCTGAAAATGATGGCAAGTTCCTCAATTACTCCTTGCTCCACTCCTACAAAACCATTATTCCCAAAAGTATGTGGTGTTTCATAAAGCAGAAGAGATGTCTTCACTCTCAAGAGGTTTAAAAACACAGAAGCAACATGATCACAGATGTGTTCATACTCTAGGGACAAAGCAAACAAAAGGCCAATGCCTATGTTTCAGCGGTAGGCTGAATCCAGAAGACACTGATGTATTTAACTTCATTATGACATTTTGGTGTCCACCATATTTAATTTTTTTTTTCCCCTCGAGCCCACACAGACAGAAAACACCTGAACTCTGAAAGGACATCCGCTGTTATTCCCCACAGCCTCCATCCTATTATTTTCAAGGATCCAAAACCCTGTGATACCCCAATACATCAGTCTCTTGCTCAGGAAGGCCTGCAGGGTGAAAGAAAGGCAAAGAAGTGGGTATCCTCTAATCTCTGCCTTGCACTGGTGGCCCTGTCAGCTTTTTGGCCAGTTTGCACAAGCAAGCAGCAAAAATCCCCTCTGGAGAATGACATGCAGAGGTAGGCTAAATTCTTGGGCCAACTGAATTCTGCTCAAGTAAAACAGTCTCTCTGTTGAAAGACGCAATTCACATCTTCCCTCTGAGTCCTTGCTGCAGCACAGAGGAAAGTACAGGGTGACTGCAGCATCCCTCTCTACATCCTTCACTCAGCATCTACCAAGAGCTCAGGGGGAAAAAAAAATAATTTACATCAGTTTTTGGCTGCTATGCACATATGCCTGGAGAGATACGCTCACAGCCTCTCTTGATTTCTGCATGAGGTAAGAGCAGCTTAAGTGGATGAGGAGAGCTTGTTCTGCATTTAGGAAACAAACCTGTCTAGGACGACGGTGCTTGTGTGAATTCTTAAAAGGCAAGTACATTTATAAATCCAAATTAGCTGACCCTCTGCCCTTCCACATCTATCTCTAGGTTTGACTTGAAAGAAAAATCACACCAAAGGATAAATTTCTCTCAGCACTGGCTGCATTTTCTGCCTCTGCAACACAAAAGTTTTGGTAACAAACAGTTAAAAACAACTTCCTGCATGGATGTTTTCTTTCAAATACATTAACATTTATACTCATCTAAGGTCCAAAAAGCTGATTTCAGGATCGAGTTTAAGCTGCCAGATCCCTTTAAAACCAAAAATTCCCAGCAGTCCTTATGCAGTCCTTCTCTCTTTACTGAATCATTACTTGTGTTAATGATAACAAAACCAGCCAGCTTCTGCAGCAGAGCCCAACAGCATCTTTAGGGAATAACCAGTTTCACTTCCATCCTGCTCATCCTCCTCCCACTACTACCTGTGATCATGGTGCCGGCTGCCAAGGGTTAAACCTTAGCATTTCAGAAAGCAAAACAGGAGAGGCAAGAGAGAGAGGAGCAAGGAGAGCCTGCCCAGGGCAGTAGCACATCAGGCTGGGGCAGGGACGTCCGGAGCGCTGCAGCAGCCAGCGGAGCAGCAGAGGAAAAGTTTCTGTGATTTTAGGCAAGCCCTGGCGTGACGTCAGCTCTCCCAGATAATCTCGGCGCAGTCAGCACAGGCCTCCTGGCTCCCCATTGGCGAGCCCCTCGTCAGCAGACATCTGAAGATAATTATTATTGGCCAGACAATTATAACAGGAACGACTGTCACTTCGTGCTGATGCCCGAACCTGGTGCTCTGCAGCACGATGGAGGAGGACTCTGGCGGTCACCACTCCACCCAGGCATTCTGTCACTTTGCCTTTCCTAAGCATGGGCCAGTTTTTGCTGCCTCACCGGCTGCAGCTGGGAATCGAAATCTCAGTGCTACAACACTTTTTGCTGCATGTCTGACAGAACCATGAATTTTCTGCAAAAATAATATACTTACCCCTAAGAGATAAAGGACTAGAACTGCATTAATTCTCATGCAGCAGTTTAAGGGAAGAAAAAAAATCCTCTGCAGGCTATTTACTCCATACCACTTCCCTCTTTGAAGAAGTTTGTGAGGAGGTGCTGGGAGAGTTTGATTTGAGAAATCATTTTAAGCAATTATTTTAATAAACATTTGACTTAATTCTGAACATACTGAAATCAAACCTCTCATGGTTTGAGCACAATATGACAGTATCTTAAAGTGATACTGTATTTTATATGCAAAGCTCCTCAATGGCACTGTACTTAAACGTATCAACAACAGTTTTCCCACAATATAAAGTGTAAGGAGTTTCATGACTGTAAATGGACCTGCTAGCTCTTTAACCTCCTGAAATCCTGCCATTGCTTGTTTAGGGAAAGCAACTAATTGGCAGCTCTTACCATCAGAGACCGGCAGGCTGCAGGTCTGTCTTTGCAGCCTCCAGCCTCTCCAACCTTGCTCTGCCACTCCTGCCTCCCTGCATGAGAACCAGGCAGTCTGGGGGCTATACCATAAAGGTGTGCATAAACATAAAGCCAAGCATTCAGAGAGGCATGAAACCCATCAGCTTGTAAATATTAAACAACAGACTATTCATTTCTCCCCTGTCAAAACACTGCCCTCTTAACAGCACTGCTAATCCAGGCCCAAACTTTAAAGAGGTCTCAGTGTGATGCATGTTGCAGGATGGGGTCCTCCATACAGTGAAGCAGAAACATCTGGAACGAAGCAAGGAGGACCTCCGTCACTGCCATTAGACCAATATGCCATCAGATGGGATTTTCAGGGGCAAATGGTAGTAAGAAAACAAGCCCTAGGATGGGGAAGAAACATCTCGGTGCTAGTGACTGGTGAGGGCAGAGGATATGCACTTGCCCCAAGGAGTTATGGAGCTTGGAGCAGGCTTGAAGGACTAAGGCAAAGGAGGGGCAAGCCTTGGCCGAACAGAACCAGACCTTGCGCCATGATCCTTCCTGACCAACCAGACCAGTACGTAGGGGTGTACACCAGTACCCCTAGGCTTTGCGTTCAAGCTTTTCCAGCTTCAGGCTTACACAGTTTTAATTATAAGGGCTTGTTGGTGCTTTAACCAGCTCAGAACTCAGAGGATACGTAAAAGGATTCACATCCATCCACAAACTATGCTACATGTTCATATGCAACCTGGTCAGACTCCAAAGATACATCTCAAAATCCAAAAGTCAAGGTCAACTCCTTAGAGCCAATTCATCCCCCCTAACACCCTACAGCCATTTTTGCGTGCGTGCGTGCGTGTGTTGTAAGGTAACAAGACATAGCTCTGAGATGAAGTAAAATAGCAAATGCCACACCTATAGAATTTGTTTACCTTCATGTTAAATGCAACAGCATTGCACTGTAATTTAAATAACAATTACAGTATAAAATACTGCCACAGCCTTTCTTTAAGGAAGTCCCCCCAAGTCCTTAAGTAAGTCTTCCTGCTCAAAGAGCAAAGAAACATGTTTATCCCTACAAACTACTACTTCATGGCCCCATCTTAGATGCCTTTTATGTTAAGGATGTGTACATTAAGGCTACACCTACAAAGTGCAGGAGCCATGTACTGCCATGGATGTCTGCATACACAAACCTATTGAGTCACCCTGATAGGAAGTAAAAAAAGCTGCTGTATTTTACCAGTTAAAATCCCTGCAAAACTCAAGCGCTTGAACAGGACATGTTTCATTAAGCAAGTGCATTTCTTAAAGACAAAATGCACAGTTTATCCTGAAACTTGGAAGAGTCTTCAACAGCATTATCAGGAAAAGCCTGCCACAATCACGATAGAGACCTCAGAGAGCACAGCTCTATTTCATTTCCAGAAACATTCCCAAGCCAAAGAAGATCACTCTCCTTCACTTTCACGAGAACTGAAGATACTAATTCATCAGTTCTCTTCGAGAAGGTGAAACTAGACTGAAAAGCATGCGTACATGTACGATAGTGTCTCTTTAGCTATACAGCAGCAGCGTAACGCTGACGGTCTCCTCTGAACCTGGAAAGTGGGAGCCCAGTGTTACAGAATCCCAGCTAGCCACCTCTGCAGCACATGAAACTGCCAGGGAGATTTTAATAACACTGCTTAGTATTTATGTAGAACCTGACATCTTCAAGGATCTCAGCAAACATTACCTAAGTCATTAAAGTACCTCATAAGGGTATTTCAGCATTATTATCCCCCACTCCCCTGGTCTTTCCCTGCTGGGGAAACTGAGGCCTAAAAGTTATGTAATGTTCCCAAGGTCACACATGATGCACAGGAGAGCCAAGGAGAATATGCAGGAGTGCTAGTTGCTAGGCATGTTCCTTTAAAATAAACTGCATCTCTCTGGGGTTATTTGGCTATTACATATACTCATGTATCACCCCCCCCCAGCATTCTCTTTTACCAGCATGTCCTACTCTGATGCCAATTTTCTTCTGGAACATGGACAGAATGGGAAGCATCCAATACTCCCAGCCCAAAAGTATATATCTGGTCGAATTTTTCCTGAAACATGAGTGACACCAGGACATAATGAGATCACCTGCAGAACAGAGGGAGACGTGCATGCACTTAAATGGTCATTTTAATTATACTGCCCTTAAAGTCCCCAGACAAGTCACTAAAGGATCCCTGGCTGAGATCCACCTAAGATCTTGGACCATTCTGCCCTGCAAATGTAAACACATAAGCTTGGGCCCAAAGACAGTCCTATCCTGCCATTGTCAAGTGAGGGTGGCATGGGGAAGGTATTCACTCAGGAGCTCAAAAGGGCAGACAGCCCTGCCAAGGGAGGTCATGCAGGGAAAGGCAGGGGCTAGCTGGGTAGAAAGACCACAGGAGCAGCAGTAAGGGCAAGACGGGGCATCAGGCAAGGGTGGTCAGGGATAGTGCATCAGCAAGACACAGGTGAGCGAGGGCAGACCGTGAACACAACGCCCGCGCAGGTGGAGAAAGCCAAGACAAGGACCGGGACAAGGTGCGGGCAGGTGTCATGACAAGGGGGATCCCGGCCCCGAGGACAGCTCAGAGGGCCCCGGGGAAGGGGCAAGGGCAGCTGGGGCGCTCCCTCCATCCCCGTCTCCTGGCCAAGGCCCAGGGATGCCCCCGGGGCAGCGCCTGGCAAGGAGCAGCCTCCCGGCACAGCCACTCCCCTTCGGCGGGCCAGGCTGGGAGCGTGCGTGTGTCCCTTTGCGGGGCTGTCAGGCTCCGGCTCGCCGCGACCCGGGAAGCCCCGACGGGTCTCTGCGCAGCCCCGGTTCCGCCTCGGCTCGCCCCGGCTCCCCGGCCGCACGCACACGCCGGGAAAGTTAATAACCGCATGGCTGCAAATGAAGTTTTATTAGGAGCTGGGGGAGGGGAGGGGCAAGGCAAAGGGGCTCCGCAGGGAGCGCGGGCAAGCGCGCAACTTGTTTGAACGAGGCTGCAGCGCGGGGAGCGGGAGGGGCGGGCAGGGATGCAGGCAGGGGAGGCCGAGGGCAGAGCCGGGGCGCGTGTGCGGCTCGGCGCCGCCGGGCCAGCCGGAGGGCCGGGGCACGGCGGGAGGGGGCGGCGGTGGGGCTCG